>CABHPR010141583.1:0-15215 GCA_902168415.1 Peromyscus melanophrys
TGTACTGTTCTCATATAATTTGGATTCTCAGTAGGTCTGAGGAACCCCTTTTCCTTACTGTAGTTAAATTAGAAACTTTGATAGCTAACTAGCTTTTGCCCTGATAATCATACCATGCGTATCCTTGTGACCTCACTTTGCTTTTTTTTTTTTTTTATAAACCCTGTGCTCTAGACCACATTGACATTTTAAAGCCATTTCTCTATGCCTTCTCGAAGGAGTTAGTGTTAGTTGTTTTTATGACTTTCTGGCCTGACGCAGAATGATCAGGTTAGGACATTTTTTCTGTTGGCTGGGATGGTGACTTTGTTGATCTCTTTCATTTCTGCTTCTTAGGTACACTTAGCTTCAGGTTTATCAGTGAAAGAACTTTGGAATACAGTCTTCTTCACTATTGACTAATGTGTGGACCTCGGACATGACACTTTTTAATAACTGCCTATACATCCAGAAGTGTGTCAAAAAATGAGAGATGATGTCCTTTGAGTTCACGGGGATTCTTTATTTAAAGACATATACAATGTCTTTAAATACAATATTTGCTATTTATTAATTTGTTCAACACACTTTATTGATCATCAATTACATGCCAACATTGAAACAAAAATGAAGAAATGAAACAAAATATTTACAGAAATAAACATAGGAAGACAATGTTGTGGCTACAACAACAATAAAATTCAAAGGATAGGGACAACACTCATTTTTAGGTAATAACACTTCATTTTAAAAGTAAAAGAAGGAGTTCAACAGGATATGGAAGAAAACTGAACAAATGTTGGAAAACTGAATAATCCTGGGGCCAACTTGAATGTGTGCAAAGGTGAAGCGGGAAGTAGGTTTTGAAGTCTTCATAAACTGACATAAGGATGGTGGACTCTGTCTTGAGGTGTCTAAGGGAATTGCTTCAGGTTTAAAACAAGAGAAGAAGACAGGAGTTTTAGAAATCCCAGATGGTGATGAAGGTCATGCCGGAATGCATTGATGGGAGTAAGAGCTTGTCAATAAGCTGACAAATGTCTCAACACTTTCCTGACCTCCAGTGTTTGGTATTTATTAGAGAATCAACTCCTATTATTGATTTTAATGAGTAATGGTCTTTGCTGTATCAAGGTCCTAATATTAGACAGCTGATAAAGCAAAGAAGGAAGTGGAAGACAAAAGGAAGAGAGTCATTGGTGAAGGGTCCGTCCTGTGATGATGCAGTGACATGGACCCGTTCATTGGATGTCTGGAGAATAGAGCCTGGGTATAAACTGACAACATAATTTCATCCAGCAATTTTTATTTCTCTACATATTGCCAATGAATATCTTTTGCTTCTTTTCTAATTTGATAGGCAAATTTGAGGTTTATGAGGAAATTAATGGGTTAGTTACAGCAGATCATAACAATTGCTGTATGTTCTGCCTGGTGACCCTAAATTGCTTACATCCTAGTATGTGGACAACATTGTAATTAACTGAAGTGACAAGTTTTCCAGAAAACAGAAATCATAATTTCACTATTGTCTTAGTTTCATTTCTCTCTCTAATAAAACACACTGGCAAAAGCAACTCAAAAGAGAAATGGATTAATTAGATCACAGTTCTAGGTTTTAGTCCATCATTATGGGGAAGTAAAGAAGCAGGGACTTAAAGAAGATAGTCCGTTAAACCCTCTGCCAAATAAACCCTTTAATTCCTAAATTACTTTTGTCAGGATAGTTTATCAAAGCAGGAGAATAGAAACAAAGATAGCTATACTATGAGCTCAGCTTTATGAAGATGTATCCAGAGAGTCATCTTGTAAAGAGAAAGGAGATGTTGGCTGTCTTGGAAGTCATAATTAAAAAACAAAGTTTTCATTTGAATAGGAAAAACATATTAGGTGAAGAGTGCTTACCTGAGGGCATGTGCCTACTCAAAGAGGAAAATATTAAAAGCTGAACATTTGTTAGACTCTCAAGAACTGTGTGAATAATGTAAATGAGAAAAATTCCCAGTAGCCAGTCTTATAGCTCCCTAATATGAAGACATGAAAATGTGTATTATGTCTAGATCAGATGTTAGTAAATAAATTTACCAAAGATAATTCTTAAGTTTAGTTGTCTAAATGGTTGATTTTTTTTATTTTGTATACATTTGTATAATTTATCAACTTTTTGGTAGTAACTACTGATATCATACACTGCACATAACAGGTACCAGACATCATAAAAGCAGTTTACATGACTAACTCACTTTATTCCCATGTTTCTGTTACCATTTTACGCATAAACAAACATACAGAGAGCTCAAGATGCTTGAACCCTGTAACTATGCTATAATCAGTTCAAACTCAGCAATCCTACTTGGTGATTGCCAATATTAGTTAATAAACCCACTTCATATGGTTATATATTAGTTCATACTCACTTTTGCTTATGTACCATTGATATTTCTGTTTGTTGCTGAATGCTTGCTTATTTGAGTATTGAGTACTTGTCACAGTTAGAAATCCAATATCCTAGTGCCAGTGAATCTTGTGTTTGGTCAGGACATGGTTTTGTTTTGCACATTGTCATGTTGTGCCCTCTCTTGGAAGAAACTGGAAACCCTCCCTGTATCCTCAAGTGGAGAAGAATAGAAGACATGTCTATCTTGTCTCTTTCTATGAGTGCATTAATCACATTAGTTATGACACTAGTGATGATCTAAAGCCTTCACATCATGATACAACTAAGTAAATTTTTAACACAGGAACTTTAGACAACAAATTCATCACTCCATGAAGAACCACATTTACAACTGCTAGGATATTTTGATAATTATGCAACTAACATATTTGCATTTTAGCACACTAAGGCTTATTTTACATAATAAAAAAGAATGTTTCTAGTAAGCAAAATATTTGTATTAATTACTTTCCACATTGAAACATATTTAAAAGTCAAGAGATAGTATTAGTGATTACAATTATGTGTAAGTGTGGATGCTATCAGGCAAACTTGGTGTGGTCCCCCCATTTGTAAAATGTTTCCGGTTTTTGTTAAAGTTCTCACATATCATCATCACAGCTCATTAGTTTAGTGACTATCTGGAAAACTGTGCCTTTAATGAAACTTCCAGAAAAAATGTATTTTCTTGCCACACAGGGCTCTATCTAGTTCACAGAACCCAGCCTTGTGCATTCCTCACAGGGACAAGGCATTTTGGCAGCACCAACAACGTCTGCAGAATTATGCTTTTCTCTCTTTCTCCTACTCTCTTACTTTTTAAATAAAGTTTGACAAGTAGTTAGGAAATGATATCATTTCATAGATGACAATTGACCCCAAGTACAAAAAAAATTGATAGAATAAGTTTTCATACAAAATGTGAATTGAATGGGTCTTCTACATTCTTGTCTGATAAGAAGAATTTTAAACAGTCAGAGCTACAAGACATGAGCAGCATTTCAAATAATTCCCTGTAAATATTTCAGGAGAAAGTTTGATAGGTATTTACAATTTGGAGTCACCCCTGTTTGTGAAGTTTGGTGGCGCAATGATGTTGCAAGTTCATTCAGAATTGATGGAGGGTGTTATACAAAGTGATCTCTACATTGAACCACTATTTAGCCAGCTAAATAATATAATAGTGATGATAATAATAGTAATGGAAAGCTTCTCTTGAAATAATTACTTTGTTTTGAGCATCTGTGCCAGTAATACAGGTAGACTTTGATAATTACTGAAAATGATAGGTAGCAAATACATAAATAAACATAAAGGTATATTTTTGAACACCTGCTTATCTTTTAATATAAACTGTACTTTGGAATTTTATCAGGAAAATTGTCATGGAACTTCATTATTTAAAGCTGTAATATAATGTATTTTATTTTGAACCTAAAGATTCAATGTATGCACTGAATCTAGGCAATTTGGGGATAAATGTAAAGTAAAACCATTGCTATTTACTACTGTTCTCAGTAGGAATTTAGAACTTAGAGCTTAGCCAAAGTACCTTTCCATGTTGTTGACACTAAATGGTATTTAAAATATTTGAGGAGGAAAGAAGTGGTGATATTTCATTGTTACAGCACACTCCATCCTGTTTTTATGTTCATTCCCAAGATATGTGTGAGTGCACTCCCTAAGAAACAGCTTCTGCATACTTATGGAGACTGGTATAGAACTGATTTTTAATGTGGGTTTAGAAATTAGAAATAATTATTGAATATTTACACACAACAATTATTATCATGCTTTGTCCATCATCAATCATGTAAATGAAGTATAAACAGTTATAATTATAAAAGATTGTTAGTCATAATTGTGTTCTTTTGTGGCAAGAATGAAACTCACCTTAATGCTCTGAAGCAAGATTTATCACAGTGACCTTTCCACCAGCTACAGATTTCTTTCTCTAGTTTCTCCTTTTGTGATTTTTTTTTTACTAGAGACATTTATTTTTCCACATTCAAAAGAATTGTTTTGCCATTTCATTTGGAAGTTATTGCTGACACTTGGGAACCATTTCTTGAAAAGAATCAAACACTGAACAAACAATTCAAATTTTTTTATGATGAATGATAGTCTTGAACAGCTTCTGAAGTTTGATATAACTTAAATATTATAATTGAGTATTTTCATAAATATTGATATTGGCTGACATCAACTCATGCTTCCTGAGTTCCATTTTCCCTTGGCCACTGTCTGTTCCATAGTGTAATAAAGCTTTATATATGAGTTTCAAATCACCCAGTATGAAAATAGAAACAAGGAAGAAATGTGATTACTCAGCCTTCACTACTCTAGAAACAGTGTACATTGAAGGTGTGGAAATTATGAATAACGACATTCATCTATTTGTTCTTTTGTCCATCGTTGAAATAGATTTATAACTAAAGGAACAATTATATGAAAATGACATTGCTTGGAAACACAGAAATTCCTTTAAAGACCAAGCTAATATTGTTTTCTTTCATTTTTGTTTTGATTGCTGTGAAACAGCATCTCACTCTGTAGTCTAAGATAGCCTGGTGCTTACTGTGTTTCCCTTGCAGATCTCAAACTAGCAGCAATGCTTCTTCCTCAGTGTCCCAAGTGCATTAGTCACCATGGGATGTCACTTTCCAACATTAAGAAAATAATGGGAAATAAGTCAGGAGAGGCCTGGTCGTTATTATGTTCTCTTGATCAAATAGAGTTCATAAGTAAACATTCCCACTGCAGAGTTTATTAAAAAACCAAGGCCATTCAGGCTTCCCAGGATCAGTAACATGGAGCCTTTGGACGAGGTAGAGTTGGGATATGAGATTCATCCTGAGCCATGCAGGATCATTTCTGATCCTGATTTCTGAGCTCAGTTTACTAGGTACAAATTTCACCTCCCATCTAAGATATGGCCACCCAAAGTGCCACAGCACACTGACAGCTATTTCTGAGGAAGATGAAAAGAGAGACAGGACTGTCCCCGATGGAGAGGTCAGTAGAAAGAGAAAACTCAGCCTTGGAAGGAGTCAGATGGTCATTGCTGCTGATCTTGAGCAGTTTGATGTAGGGTGCTAGGAAAAGCACGAAGGGATGTGGCTGAAGGATGGAGAAAGCAAGAACTGTAAAGAATGCTCTAGACAGGATTTTCTAAAAAGGACAAGAAATAAAGGAAGCAGATATGCTTAGAAAACTGGTTTTTGTCATTTTTTATTTGCTTTCACTTCTTTTAAAAATTTTAATAGCACTTATTTATCTGAGTATATATAATCTATATATTGTATATCCAATTGCATAAAATTATATATAATAATTATTGTTGTTATAATAGAAGAAGTCACGAATTTGAGGGGGCACATTGGTGGGGACAAAGATGAAGCTGGAGGAGAGTAGGAAGGGCTGAGAATGTTCAATATGCATTATGTACATATATAAGAAAATATTCAGGGCTGCAGAGATGGATCAGTGGTTAAGAACATTGGCTGATCTTCCAGAGGACCCAGGTTCAATTCCAAACACCCACATGGCAACTCACAACTATCTGTAGCTCCAATTCCAGGGGATCTGGCAACTTCACAGACACACATGCAGGCAAAATATCAATGTACATGAAATAAAAACAAATGAGTCTTTTAGAAAAAGAAAACATATGATTATAAATGTATGAATAAACCCGAGAGCTATTAAAATTATTAGTAGCAATAACTAAATAAAATAATTAGAAAAAACATGGTGTCTCCTCACCTTTCTACGTGCTAATAAGACTCAGCTAAGTGCAGTTATTTGATTCGGAAAAGAGGATGTACACGTAGTTATAATCTCTAAAAAGACAGGTGAGTGTGGTATCAGATTGTAGGTATTGGAAAAGATTTTTTTCAGAAGGTACTAATTGTATTGGATTTTCATTTTTATTTTTTATTTAAATCATAATAACATCATTTACCCCCTCTTTACCCTCCATCCTACCCCTCCTATGTCTACCCTAAATCTGTCACCTTCTCTTCTTCGATCATTGTTTCACATACATATGTAAAATAAACATGTAAATATAAAGAACACTGCCTTCAGTGTTCTCTGCATGCATGTTTCTAGAGCTGAAATCTTTGTATTGGATAAAAACATCAAGAGACTTATTCCTGGGGGAGACTAATTCTTCTTTTTTTCTTTAATTGCTTGTAGTTCTTCATCTTGTGGTGGGGCCCTTGAGATTCTTCCATTTATGCTGAGATATCACTTAGTGGAATTGTTCGGATCTTGTTTAAGCAGCCACGTTGTTGAGATTCCACGGGTGTAGTTTTCTCTGCAATATCTAGAAAGCACAATCTTATAGCTGCCCTCCATGTCCTCTGACTCTTAAAATCTTTCCATCCCATCTTCCTTTGGTCCTTAGTGTAGGGATTCTATTGTAGATGCATTGATTGGTTCATCACAGCCCATGGTCAGTTTTTCTCTCCATTTTTATTTGTGGCTTGTTGTTTTGGTGTCCTGCTGCTGCAATAATGAAGTTTCTTTGATGAGGAGAGCTACCCTTTTTCTGTAATTATCAGGATGATTACTTAGAATGCAATAGGAATTATACTGATTTAGGAAAGTGGTGGTAGCAGGTTCCCCTCTTAGGTCCATGTTCTCACCAGCAATGAACAGCTGGCTAGGTTTATAATACCAAGCATGATTTCCCTCTTGTTCAGCTGGCCTTGTATCTAAGTTGATAGCTGTTTGTTTGTTTGTTTGTTTCAAACTTTTTTAAATTGTATTTTATAATTTAATTTAATTTTACATATCAGCCATGGATTCCCTTGTTCTCCCCCCTCCTGCATCCCCCACCTTCCCCCCAGCTCACCCCCCATTCCCATCTCCTCCAGGGCAAAGCCTCCCCCCAAGGACTGAGATCAACCTGGTAGACTCAGTCCAGGCAGGGCCAGTCCCCTCCTCCCAGGCTGAATCAAGTATCTCTGTATATGCCCCAGGTTTCAAACAGCCAACTCATGCACTGAGGACAGGTCCCGGTCCCACTGCCTAGATGCCTCCCAAACAGATCAAGCTAATCAACTGTCTCACTTATCCAGAGGGCCTGATCCAGTTGGGGGCTCCTCAGCTATTGGTTCATAGTTCATGTGTTTCCATTCATTTGGCTATTTGTCCCTGTACTTTTTCCAACCTTGGTCTCAACAATTCTTGCTCATACCAACCCTCCTCTTCCTTGCCAATTGGACTCCTGGAGCTCCACCTGGGGCCTGGCCGTGGATCTCTGCATCTGCTTCCATTAGTCATTGGATGAGGTTTCTAGCACGACAGTTAGGGTGTTTGGCCATCCTATCACCAGAGTAGGTCAGTCGGGCTGTCTCTCGACCATTGCCAGCAGTCTATTGTGGGGGTATCTTTGTGGGTTTCTGTGGGCCTCTCTAGCACTTTGCTTCTTCCTATTCTCATGTGGTCTTCATTTATCATGGTCTCCTATTCCTTGTTCTCCCTCTCTGTTCTTGATCCAGCTGGGATCTCCCACTCCCCTAAGCTCTCTTTCCCTCGATCCTCACCCTTCATTACCCCCACTCACGTCAAGGTTGTTTATGTAGATCTCATCCATTTCTCTGTCATTGGGCGATCCCTGTGTCTTTCTTGGGGTACTGTTTTCTAGGTAGCCTCCCTGGAGTTGTGAGTAGCAGTCCAGTCATCCTTGTTCCACATCTAGTATCCTCCTATGAGTGAGTACATACCATGTTTGTCTTTCTGAGTCTGGGTTACCTCACTCAGGATGATTTTTTCTAGATCCATCCATTTGCCTGCAAACCTCATGATGTCATTGTTTTTCTCTGCTGAGTAGTATTCCATTATGTATATGTACCACATTTTATTTATCCATTCTTCAGTTGAAGGGCATCTAGTTTGTCTCCAGGCTCTTGCTATTACAAACAATGCTGATATGAACATAGCTGAGCAAGTGCCCTTGTGGTATGATTGAGCATTCCTTGGGTATATGCCCAATAGCTGTTATTTACCATCAATATATGAATACACTATTGCACCTTTAGGGATGCCTTGTTGTACTGGTCATCATTGTAGTTCATAAGCATCATAGCTGGGTAGTACTATTGAGTGTTTTCCTCCCATAGCACTTTGCATATCAATTTCCAGTACTAGGAAAGGTGGTCCTTAGAAAGGAAGCTTTCAGATCAGTTCCAGACAAATCCTCCGAATCCTATGTCCACCTTCTGGGAGTCAACAAAGGGAAATAGAAATAGCCTACATTGTATTGAGGGACTTTGGGTCTTTTCTACCAATAATTTGAAAGGAGATTTCTTCTGTGTGTTATTAAGTGCTTGCTTGGGAATTAAGATGGAGTGGCTTTGAGGTGTTCACTGTATCAAACTGAATAGAATCTAGAAAATTGCTCTCAAGATTTCTGACATGGATTTTAAAATGAGGCCTGAAACAGAATATTTCTTTATTTTTAAATGTTATAGTTGAGGAAATATGCACTTGATATGACATAAGCAGTATTTATTTTTTTATTTTTTCTAAAATGTTTCTACTATATATGTAGTACATACAAAGAACACCATTTCGCAGTTCATTCCAAAATTGGAGGGATGGATATTTTGTAGATATTTTTGCCAAAATAACGTCACATTCCAAACAACAGGAATGGTATATGGAAAATTATTGTTAAGGAACAACTTTATTGTTAAATCAATACAGCCTTTGACTTGAAGTCAATTTGCTTAGAGTTTTATATGGCTTTATTGATTTGAACCATAAAAGATACAAAAGAAGATACATTGTACAATTCAATAGCATAAAAAGGAGAAAATATCTGGTCAAAACCTCAAATGGTAACTCATTGTGTTTGTGAGTACAGAAGTTTGGGAACAAAGTAAATCACTTCCTTTCCCTTTTATATAATAACACTGGAGACATCCCCAGTGTGTGTATAGTGTTAGCTTCTGCCAGCCTCTGCCCTAGTTATTCCGTATGAGATGGACACTAGAGGCTCCTTCTTCAGAAAGCCGTAATTCGCACCCCAGAGAGCTGAACATAAATTGAGGACACGCTTACTCTGACCTGTAATTTAAAAGCTTGACTAATGCTTTGGATTCTCTTATCTAGATTTCATTTTAGTCAGTTTATTTTCTGACCTGGAAGAGTGGAACATATTTACATTTATAAAGAGCTTTGACTTTCATGACTAATGGATGCTAATTGCTATGACAGTGACATTTTGCATCTTACCCATATTTCTAGGTTAACTTTTATAGGAAAATCTTTGAGAGCAAAATTACTAGGGCTTTTAGAAAAACTAAAGTGTACCACTTTCTAAAAATAAAAAAAAAATTATTGCTAACATAAAGTTTAATTTATGTCACATGGGACCCTAAGAATTTACTTATTTAATTCTGTATTATGCATTAATAATTATGATTTTTAAAGGTAATTAAGTAATTACATGAACAATAATGAATTATTTTGCTTGGGTGCTCAACCTTCTTGTCCTGTATGATGCTGATCACTCTCAGAAAATATAAGTCTTTGAATTAGCAAATAATATTTAGAATTACTGGTTTCCCTCTGATAGTATTTTATAGATGCTCTGGTAGTTATTATAATCTGTTCTAGCTGGTTCCACTTAGCCTGTTCTTCCCTGTAGGACATTTTAAATCTCATTATTTGGTAGGAGTTCAGTTTATAGGCAGACGTTTAACGAAATATTTGAAATGCACTTTGGTCTCAAACAGAGAAACCTTGTTTATCTACTGTGTCCAGCTGTGTGTGCAGCTGAAATCCAGAGAGAAATTTTCAATTTTAAAAGTCACACAGAAAAAGTAAAATAAATTAAATGTGTTCTACTTCAGGATTAAATAAATAGTAGTCTATGAAAAGCAGTTAAAGAAACTGTATAACTTTAATTTAATGTGCCCAGAATTTAAATATTTATGTCTCTAATCTTTATAAAGTTGTCAAATAAACCTTGAAAGTCTTTGAACATAGTAAAGATTCCCTTGCTGGTAAAATTAATTGATAACTACTGTAACAGATGTGAAGAGAAATCACGCTTTTACTTAGTTTTATGAGTATAAACTTTTATTTACTTACTTTATTTACAGAATGACTGTCTACTCATCAGAAATTAAGCAACACAACTTTGCAATAAAATGTGGCCTCTGCCGTAGAAGTTGGGGACTTAAGGATTGTGTGTTAGGACAGCACTTGCTTCCTTGTCCTGTTTTCATGGTTGTTATAGTTTTATGCTTCTGGGTATTTAGATGTGAATGAACTTTTTTCTGATTTGATAGAATCAGGTATAACCTATTTAAAGGAGGTAAAGTTACCAAAGTACAGTTCCAAGTGTTTTAGAATTAGATATCGCCATATTTAATTAGCATTGCTCATTTTTGATGAAGCCATTGTTTTCAACACTTTATTCTCAAATGAGACATCAGATAATATTTGAGTAAATTATTTCACTAAATAGGTCAAATAAGACCTTAGCCTCTTCATTTTAAATGCATTTTTGAAACACAAAAAGGATTTCTTTGCAACAAATGGGAAGACTCATATCTTCATTCATCGCACAATGAAATTGTTTTGTTTCCTCAACACCGTAAGGGGATTGAGGTGGGTGAACACTGAGTCATTTGTTTTTCTCATTGCTGTAGCTAAATTCAAGATGAGAAGCAAGTGGAGAAGAAAAGCTTTATCTTGCCTCACAGTTAAGGGGTGCAATGGTGCCTGGGAGAGCTTCTACCTGTCAGGGCAGGAACTTGCTCAGCAAGGTGGTTCAAAAATGGGAAATGGGGATAATGCGATTACTCAGTGGGCCTTTTTGTATTCCTTTCATTCAGGTCTGGGTCTGGAGCTCAGGGGTTGACACTGTCAACACTCAAGGTGTGTCTTTCCTCTCTCTGGAACTGCCTTGACAGACATACAATGAGCCCTGTCTCCTAGGTGAATCAAGCCCCAGCCAAGAAGACAGCGAAGAAACTTTCATGAACACTAAATAAGTATAATTATCTCTATGATTAACAATATTCTGATGAAAGAGTATATATTTCTTTACAGTTACAACTAACACTGTCTTTTCAAAAAATTGCTCTCTAAGAAGTCTTCCAAAATAGTCTCTCTGCATCAGAATATGGTAACCAGCAGGACCAGCTGGCATGGCTACAGGTAATATACAAGGCCCAAACTGTTTTCTTCTCCACCTGAGAAGACAGATGCAGGACTGCTGTGGATATCACTCTGTATCAATAAAGCACTGATTGGCCGGTAGCCAGACAGGAAGTATAGGCGGGACTAACAGAGAAGGGAAGAGAGGGAACAGGAAGGAAAGGGGAGAGACTGCCTGGAGCCGTGGCCAGAACAAGGAAGATGTAAAGTACCGGTAAGCCACGAGCCGCGTGGCAAAGTAGAGATTAATAGAAATGGGCTAAATATAAGAGTAAGAGCTAGACAATGATAGGCCTGAGCTAATGGCCAAGCAGTTTAAATAATGTAAGCGTCTGTGTGTTTATTTTGTAAGTGGTTTCTGGGACTGGTGGGACTTGGGAGCTGGCGGGACTTGGGAGCTCGAGAGAAATTTTCCAGCAACACAGGACAACATTCAGAATGGACATTTCTAAGTGCTTTCACTCAAATTTTGCTTTGTCTATGTCTATTGAACATTCTAATCAGCCCAAATGGAGACCCAATCCTTGCCAAGCCAATTGTAAATATATTTGTTTCTTAATGTAATACAATGGTAAAGAGAATAATGGACTAAAAAACCCACCAGAATCAAAAATTAAGTACCATTACTCATAGATGTGAGATGAATTAGGTCAAATCAGAGTTTAAAATAAGTTTGCTTGTAATACCTTAATTATTTGTTTTAAATTTTAAAGTAATCATTTGACAAAAAAATTACAATTCTACTTTATACAAAGAATCATGTAAACAGAAACATTAATTTGATGAGGCAAAGAATGAGGTGGGAAAGAGATCAATTAGATTACATATATATAGAAACGTCACTTCATTTTTATAAGCTTTATTTTCTATTTTTTTAATATGAAAATCTTGTTCCTGTATTTTTGAAGTATAAGATACTTAAAAAGTCAAAATTAATGAGAATAGATCATTTAATGAAATACTAACAAGCTGAAATATAATATCAGGTCTTTATATTTTATTTGTTTGTTTGTTTGTTTGTTTAATAGTTTTTAGGAACAAGGTTTCTCTCTCTGGCTGTCCTGGAACTTATTCTGTAGACCAAGCTGGCCTTGAACTCAAAGATCTACCTATCTTTGCCTCCTGAGTTCTAGAATTAAAGGTGTCCCCCACCTCCACCTGGTGAGGTCTTTTTTTTTTAATACAACTAAATATCTAATTGAAATTCTATCTGAAAATTCCATATTTTCAAGAGAAGTATGGTTTTTAGTCTAAATTAAATTTCTGAAATATGTAAAATGTATGTGTTGATTCTAGACTAATCAAAAGTCACTTTACCCCTGAACATATCCAGTGTTGTATATTATTTACTGTGTTCTTTTAATTTCTCCTGACACAAGACAAAGGATTCAGGTCAACAACTGCATTAGGAATCAAAGTGTTCATGTGTGTTTGAAAAACAATTCATGCTTGCTTAAGTGTGCGTGACAATTAATATTGTTGCCATTTATCTTGAGTTCCAGCAAGTTAGAGTGAAGGTGAATTTTAAGTGAAATAAATATTTGGCATTCCAATAAATCTCTAAATCTATTTTCCCCTCTTATTAAAAATAATTTTTTCATACAGTATATCCTGATTACAGTTTCCCTACCCTCTACTCCTCCCAGTTTCTCCCTCTTCACCTCCCAACCCCCATACAGATCCATTCCTCTTCTGTCTCTCACTAGAAAAGAATAGGCTTCTAAGAGGTAACAACAAAATATAACAAAATAAAATAAAGCTAAAGCAAAAATCATCACATCAAAGTTGGACAAGGCAAATCAACAGAAGGAAAAAGAACCCCAAGAGAAGGCACATGAATCAGAGACCACCTCATTCATACACTTGGAGACTCATAAGAATACTTCGTTGAAAGCATAACATATGCAAAGTACCTGGTGAAGATCCGTGCAGGCCCTGTTCTTGCTGTTTCAGTTTCTGTGAGTTTGTGTAAACTGTGCTCAATTGATGTAGAGGGCCTGGCTCTCTCAGTGTCCTCCATCCTCTCTGGCTCTTGCACTCTTTCTGCCTCCTCTTTTTCAGAGTTTCCTGAGCTTGAAGGGTGTGATTTTACAGAGACATCCCAAATAGAAGCTCTAAGTCTATTGAGTCATCTCTCAATAGATGCTAGAGTGATCCTTCAAGGATTATGTGAGTTTATAAAATTAGTTACTGAAGGACAGCGATGATCATGTCTCCATTGTCAGCTCTGTCACTGTTTTCATTGTAGTGACTAATTCTATTCAGGCTTCTTTGATTTCAACAGTTAGCAGGATTTTCAATGATATGTGTCTTCCATTATTAAAAATAATGCAAGTAATAAAAGATGTATTTCCTGGCATTTGGAGCTAGATGGAATGATATGGCTTGGGGCCATTCAGATTTTCCTTCCTACAGTGAAGGGGAGGGAAGCAAGGGACTTCATAGTACTTCTGAGTTGTTCAAATAATGAGGTAATAAGAATATCCTTCTTATCTTTTCCTGGTTATAGCTTGTGCTGAAATGATAAACTTAAGAGCATTTCTTTCAATGTCTGAGGACTGCTGTTACATTTTCTTTGACTTTACTTTGCATTTTCTGCAGATTGCATCACCATCTTTGAGCAGTTCTCCTGTGGATCCATTAAGATGTATCTCACCTCTTTCCCAAACTGTCTCTTTCTCTCTAAGCTGTATGTCAAAAACAACCCAACACCTGTTTAGTTTACTTGAAAATCTAAATGATTGCAGAGCACTGTAGGTAAATATTTCATGGTAGCCAGTGATTACTGAAGATATTTATGGCTATTTCTTTCAAGTCTGTTTTTCTTAATAATGACTTTGTTTATGTATATGTAAAATTCTTATGAATATTTATACTTATCTTTCATAAAAATTTTAAAAAGCTGTTTTTATAGTTTTAATATAGTTAGACTCATTTGTTTGAAAAGGAGGAGGATTTGTGTTGATATTATATCTTAGGGAAAAGTACTTTTTCACCTTGTGATGAATATATGAAGGCAACTGCACTTTGGCAGTGTTTCATTACATTAAAATTAAAGGACTTAAAGGTTTTAAATAAAAAAAAACACTTATTCTATATCTTTGAATACTTCTCTTCAGAATAGATATTTTCTCATTACTTTACTCTCAATGAACTTTACAAAAATATTCCTATACCCTAGAAACTTTCTAACTAGTGTTGAAGCACCTGTTCAAGTCCTTCCCACCATGCTATACAAAGACCTTATTTCTCCATGTAAGTGATAGCTGAATTCAAACAACTGAAATATTCAAATATTTCAGGCAGTGTTTCAATGGACTAAGTATGTACATTTCTCTCTTAAGAAATTGTGGGTCTACTTTTAACCTATGTTTAATTTAATTTTTGATTATTGGGAGGAGGATGAAAAATTACTATGTGAGACTTTGCTTTAGAAACACTATTTCATCCAACAACATATAGAGTTAATGGTCACCATAAGACCATTTGGGACTGCAGATGCAGTTCAGTGGCAGAGTGTTTGCTTAGCATAAAGTAGTTCCTGGGTTTACATGGATTAATTTCCAGTACACACACACACACACACACACACACACACACACACACACACACACAC
>CABHPR010141583.1:15225-41457 GCA_902168415.1 Peromyscus melanophrys
CACACACACACACACACACACACACACACACACACACACACACACACTCAGAGGAAGGGGGCACTGTCAGGAATGAGTTAAATAGCATTTGGTGTTAAAAGCATCTGGAGTCTCCTACAGCTTCATTTGTCATTTATGAAACCTTAGCATTCACTTAATTTCAAGTAAATGTAATACTCCAGCACACTTTCGCCATAGATTGTCATTAGTAAATTAACAATCACTAATGAGAAGCATATGGATTATAGCCCCTTCTTACCCCCATGGCTGAAGATTAACTAATATGTATTCAGTTATTATTTGTGTGAAAACAAAGAAACTAAATGTAATAGAACATAGTGTAAGGCATGACTGATATCACATGTTGTTGATAAACAATGAAATCACAAAGAAACACATTATCTTGTTTTATGCACAAAAATACTTTAAATATGGTTGTGTATATCTCCATGTGTTGATTCAGGGCCTTTTGTAATAGTGAAAACCTTTAATCCCAGCGCTTGAAAAATGAAATCAAGAAGAGCAGGAGTCAGTAGCCCACAGGGCCACATTGGAAGACCTTGTTTCCAAAATAATCAAATAAAATTTCACATAATTTACTCAGTTTGAACTTCCATACCCAATTTTTTTGTTTTATTTTCCTTTATTATACCAATGTCCAAGTATACTAAAATCTATCCAACATCATGATTCCACAGGAAAATACAAATCAAAACAATATGTTCACATCTTACCTGAGATATGAAAAAGACATCAGAATAATAAACATCGATGAGGGTGTGGAGAAAGGGAAAGACTTCTTCAGTGCTTTTTCTTAGTTGGGGTTTCTATTGCTGTGATAAAACACCAGGACCAAAACCAAGCTAGGGAGGAAAGGGTTTATTTGGCTTACTCTTTCACATCACAACTCCTCATCGAAGGCAGTCAGGGCAAGAACTTAAGCAGAGCAGGAACCTGGAGCAGGAGCTGATGCAGAGGCCATGGAGGTGTGCTGATTATTGGCTTACTCTTCCTGGCTTGCTCAGCCTGCTTTCTTACAGAACCCAGAATCACCAGCCTAGGGATGGTACCACCCACAGTGGGCTGGGCTTTCCCCCATTAACCTTCAGCCCTATAGCTGGATCTTATGGAGGCATTTTCTCATCTGAGGTTACCTGATTTCAGATAACCCTAGCTTGTGTGAAGTTGACATAAAGCTATCCAACACAGCGTTGGTATAAACAAAAATTACTATAGCAGTTAGGGAATCAGTGTGTGCACTCTTGAAGAACTGCAAAAGAACTGTAATGGGGCAACCCACTGATGAATGCACACTTGAAGGGATGAAATTGGTGTGTCAAATACAGTTGTACACTTGTGTTTGTGAAGCACTATGTACTACAGCTAAAACATGAAGTTATCTGGGTCAGTGGATGAAAACAGAGTACACACACTAGAAAGTTATTCAGTTTTGTCCTTTGCGGTAACACAGATAGAAGAGAGGAAATATTACATTAAGTGAAATAAGTCAGGAACATAAAGACAAATAGTACCCTGCAATTGAGTGAACTAAAGTAGTTCATTTTATAAATTAGACAATAGAATAATGATTATTAGAGGTAAAGACGTTAGGGATGGAGGAGGGATCCATAGAGGCCGGGTATGAAGTACTAAACTACACTTAGGAATGATTAATGCTAATGTCCTTCAGCACAACCAAGTAGCCACAGGATATTATGATTTACTTCAGGCTTCAAAGTAACTAGAAGAGTTACCAAACTCCCATCAAGTCAGCTTCATAAATCTTAGAAAAGCTGGAAATGTAAATTAATTTGATTTAATCATTGCATGTCCTGAAGAATGATTAAGTTAACTATCAATGATTTTTAAGACTATAAATACATTTAAAAATATATGTGCATATATTTATATATTGCTTGTTTCTTAGAAAATAAAATTATAAATGAACAATTATGGCAAAGAATAATATGAGATATATAAAAATTATTAATATGGAAATAATCTCCCTGGTAATAAAAGGTAATTAAAACAAAATTAAATAAATTAGTGCTGTGGTTTAAGTACACCACCCAGTGTTAATAAGGGAGTGGGAAGCCTTACTGTTAGTTTTATGATTGACTAATAGAAACTTATAAGGTATACCGCTCAATGTAAATTAAAATGGTTTAAAATACATACATCATTTGACCAAAAATTCTAATCTTAGGAATTTAGTTTAAGAAGTTTATTAGAGATACATGGATTCAGAACTCTTAGGATAGTCCCATTTTATTTCAAATATAGAAAAAGTTTAAATAAATCTATAATTTAAATATATGATGAGAAAATATATTTTGACTTATCCATGAAATTGTTGTTCCGTAGTAGAATATTTAATAAGGAATGCATCATACTATACTGAGGAATAAAAATAAGATATAAAATAAATGCATGGTATTACATAATTTTGTTAAAATTTTTTATACATATAGAAAGTTGGAAATACTCAATGATATAAGCCATATTTATATATAAAATTCCTCAAGGTTTAGTAAATTATCACACTTTAAATTTTCTAAATAATCAAAAATTATCACATTATTTTGGATATTTGAAATAATATTGTTTTAGGTAGAAATGGCTTTACATTACTATAATACAATCATGGCCAGATGGTACTAGCTAAACTCTAAGTTCATATAAAACCTTCAAGATAATTATTTTTTCATTATCATTTCTTATTGACATATTAATTGTACATGAGTGGCATTCAGGATGATCTTCAACAGACACATACAGTGTGAAGTGATAAAATTCAGCAGGGCTCTTCCCCGCTGCTCAACCACTGGTAATCACAAATTCATCTCAGTTTATTTTTTGGTTAATATGTGAAGTACAACTGCTGTGGGATGGTCTGTATGTCAAACATGTTGCTTATTGGTCAATGAATAAAACACTGATTGGCCAGTGGTCAGGCAGGAAGAAGTATAGGCGGGACAAGGAGGAGAGAATTCTGGGAAGTGGAAGGCTGAGCCGGAGACACTGCCAGCCGCCACCATGACAAACAGCATGTGAAGATGCCGGTAAGCCACAAGCCATGTGGCAAGGTATAGATTTATAGAAATGGATTAATTTAAGATATAAGAACAGTTAGTAAGCAGCCTGCCACGGCCATACAGTTTGTAAGCAATATAAGTCTCTGTGTTTACTTGGTTGGGTCTGAGCGGCTGTGGGACTGGCGGGTGATAGAGATTTGTCCTGACTGTGGACCAGGCAGGAAAACTCAAGCTACATACAACCTTTGTTATTTATGCTTCTGTGTGGGGTTTATTTCACTTAGTATAATGTCCTTCAATTCTCTCTTGTCTGTTGCAAATAACAAAATACCATTCTTCTTTGTGCCTAAATAAAATTCTGTTGTGTACATATTACCACATATTATTTACCAACTTATCTGTTGGTGGGCATCCAGATTGATTCCATAATTAGTTATTCACAATAGTGTTATAGTAAATACAGTAGTGTAGACACTTCTTGGACCCACTGATATTAGTTCTTTAGATCTATACAAAGAAGTCAGATCTAGATCACTCGATAAAACTATTAGTTCTTTGAGGAATTTTTGTATCGTTGTTTATATCCCTTAATTTACATTTTAGCAAGCCTTATGTAAGAATTCTCTCCATCTCCAGTTCTCACCTATATTTGTTTCTTGCTTGTTTTAGACAATAGACATTCTAACTTGGGTAATGTGATTGGTGTTTCAATTTGTATTTCCCTAATAATTAACAATATTAAGTATTCCAAGTATCTGTGGCTATTTGTATTTCTTTTTTAGATTTGATAAGTATGATTAAATTGTGATCTCTATCCTGCTGTGTGTCATAAATCAAATTTTTTAATTACTTTGGATGGAAGAGGAATCAATAACAGATATGAGAATGCTTTTTTTGCTGTTCATGCCTTCAGTCGCTCACAGTATAAAACAAGAACATCAAAAGATGCATCTAAAATATAGTAGCGAGGCTAAGAGCTATTGATCATCACATGGTAAGGGCTGAGTCAGGTTTCAGGCTTATGGGGTTACAGATGAAGTGGCCAAGATAGTCACCTGTAACAGAGAGTGTCGCAAGACCAGCCTTGAATGTTCTAGAATGTGTTGTAATAACACTATTAGGAGAGCTTTGGAGTTCTTTAATATTTTCAGTACTCATCTTTGCAGAATTAATCCCATATTCTACAAAATGAGCTCTCTATTACTGAAGAATAATTTGGCAAGTTTTCTGTAAAAATTAGATAACGTAATTTCCAAAAAAAAAAAAAAAAGGGTATAGAAAACCTTACTCAGAGAGAGGTAAACATCATTCTCTACTAAAAGACCTGTACCATTTTAGATTCAGAAACTTTAAGAAAATAAAGTTGGCAGATTTTTTTTTAACTTAAAGCTTTAGCAACTCTATTTATTTGCATTTACATAGAATCTGATAGGGCTATGACTCCACAGAATTTGTTTTGAATACAAAGATGTAAGTAAAGAGAAAACTGAATTGTTCTCAGCGAAGAATTAATTACAGTAGCAAGCAAAATGCAAAATGTTTAGAATTTGGTTGTTAATTAAAAATAATTCAACAAAATATCTCTTACATTTCAAAAGGTAGATATGGTATTTAAGTACACAGAGTGTCGCAGCAGTTAGATGCTTTGCCAAAGACTTAAACAGTCCAATAAATGTTGTTAACATACTAGGCACAACACACTTTGGAATTCACAGGAGGAACTAGAGCAGAGCTTAAAGCTCAGAATTATTACGTTTTTTTTTTTTAACTTTTGTTACTATTTTCCTACAGAGTATAATGGTAAGAAAAGAAAACACTAAGGCTTTAAAATATTTTAAATCAAATTTTATACCTCATCTCATTCATAGACCCATTGAATTATATACTGTTTTATTACTTTTAATATGTCCCTACTTAACATTGAAGAAGTAATAACCTAATAACACATGAGTCCACTAAAGTGGTACTCTTGGCCCAACTACAAATAAATAGTCACAAGAAAGACACTTGTTTATTTTTTTTCTCTGTTAACCTAAGTTTTATTGAAGACTGATTTGGGCAAAATCCTTGTCAATTTGGTGGTAGTTTGGCATTCTTTAAAGTAATTTCTTCAAAATGGCAGTTTCTTGGACACTTAAGTATGTGATAAATTACATGTAATTCATGGCAACCATGGCAGGTCATTTACTGAAAAAGATTCAAATCAGAGACCATTGCTATTTCAGAAGACAGAACTGGTCGGGATCATCTGTTTGAGCTTAATTTATTTCATTGGATTTCCCTTTTCATATGTTCATGGAATTAGCCAGCAGGGGCTGCTCTTAGCATTGCAGGCAAGCTAAGATTCTGCAGAGTTGAATTATGTTTTGCTCCAGTTGTTGGTGTAACTAAAGTACGTTGAGGTTGGTGAACCACTTGTGAAAATACAGCCCTTGTCTTGTTTGAGCTAATTTTGTTGTTTTCCTGAATGCTTCGTCTTCAAGCCTCCAATATCTGCAATCCTCACATGCTAATTAAAATGCTATCTCCTCCTGTTCATCTTTATAAATATTTTATCAGTACAGATATGATAAAAGAAAGACAATTGAACACAATCTTTGTGTTCAAAAGATAAAGTATATTTTTAATAGCACCGGCTGGAAAGCAAAAGAGAATGGAGTTTCCTCAGCCCTTGTGATTTCAAATGGGAACTGACTCTCTTTAGGGCAGTTCTCAATAATATACAGAGCAATTTAGTTTTAAAAATTGCTCGATTCTTTTCTGTAGGCTATTGGTGAAACCAGAAGACCGGTTGTGTCAAATGGCTTTTGGGGGTTTATGTGGAAAGCAAAGGAGACATTCTGTGTATTAGAATCTGCACAGAAGTGATGCTTTTGTCAAGGGTTAACTTCACCATGTGTATTATAGATGCTCAACTGGAGACGGGACCATAACCCCTTTCCAACTCCTAAATTACACAGTGATATTTTTCCAGCCTTGCTGCTATGTGTCTTATTTATGCCTTAGCCTTTCTGGAAAAGCTCCAAATTGTTAAATAAATCATGTCTTATGATGTCTAAGTGTCATAACTTCATAACTAAGGAAGTCGGATTACTTGTGGTAATGTTAATGTTGCTCTTTTTATTATTCCCAACTAAGGAACATACAGCTGAACAGATATCATTAAGCCTTTCTGAGTGACAAATTGTATTTTGGATTAGGTTTCTTTTTCAAAACCCTACCGAAGGACACCTCAAGGTTATTGTGAGTAATACATTTGACACAGTCAGATTCAAACTCAGCAGTAACTAGCGAGTTTATTCCTTTGCTATTGTATACAGACTTGCAGGTATTAGCTTCTGACAATCTTGTGTGACAGGCAGTATTATTAGGGTTCCCTTAGTGCAGTGGTTCTCAACTTTCCTGATGTCTCAACCCTTTAATACAGTCCTTATGTTCTGGTGACCCCCAACCATAAAATTATTTCCATGGCTACTTCATAACTGCAGTTTTGCTACTGTTATGAATTGTAACATATATCTGTGTTTTCTGATTGTCTTAGGTGACATGTTGAGAACTGCTACCCTAGAGGAACAGAAGCAATAGAATGTGTGTGTGTGTGTGTGTGTGTGTGTGTGTGTGTGTATACATTTGATATATACATTTAATATATATATATATATATATGGGATTTATTAAATTGTCATACACGATGTGTTCTGGGTAGTCCAGCAGTGGGCTGTCTAATACCAGAGATGCTGAGGACCTGCCGTTGCTCAGTCTAGGAGGCTGGATACCTCCACAATGCCAATCTGTTGTTGAAAGGGGTTGTGGTGGTTCCAAAGAGCCAGTTGTCTTCCACCTCAGAAGCCCCAAAAGCTGGATTCTGGTATCAGTGGAGAAATATACCAGCAAACCTGTAGAAAAACTTGTCAGCAAACACGAAGCCCAGTAGACACAGAAAAGCTCCTTTCTTCCACCTTCTTTTATCTAGGCTGCCACCAGAAGGCACTGCCCACATTTAGGGTAGATCTTCTGAATTCAAATGATCTGGTCAAGAAAATCACTGAAAGCTATGTCCTGTCCAGCTATTTGCCATGTACTTGATCCTATCTCCTGTCAGGTTGACAACCAAGGTCATCACAGGCAAAATGGAAAGTTGGGAGGAGGAAAGAGAGGAGAATCTGTGGTTGGTTTGTAAAATGAATTAAAGAAAATCCCTTAATAAAAAAAAGATAATTTAAGAAATTAAGATTCTAATTTGAGAAAATATTGATCCTGAGTGGTCAATTCAAATTCCATATTATATACATTGTCATTTTTAAGTAAAAATAATGTTGCTCACAGTATATAAATTCTTTTCATTATCTTTTGTTTGTTTGTTTGTTTGTTTGAGATAGGGTTTCTCTGTGTAGTTTTTGGTGCCTGTCCTGGATCTCGCTCTGTAGACCAGGCTGGCCTGAAACTCACAGAGATCCATGTGGCTCTGTCTCCTGAGTGCTAGGATTAAAGGCGTGCACCACCACTGCCCGGCGACTCTTGTCCCTTTTCATGTTTGAATTATTGATCAAAGGAATTTTTCTGTAAAGCAGTTTTTAAGAAATAAGCAAATACTTATCTACTTTGCATGTAGTGTTTATTCAATTATTTAGTGAACTACGATTAAAAAAAAAAACTGGTTTTCAAATGGCAGGAAAAATGCAGTTTACATATCAAAGGTTATTTCTTAGTACTTTACAATGTTATTCAAAAATGTTCAGGAATCAGAAAGAACCACTGTACTGGCTTCTGTTATCACAGTCTCCCTGCTGGCTAGCCTAAGCCTCATGATGAACTGCCTTTTTCCATACATGGGATGAGTGGTGTTTCTTGCATACCCCAACAGAATGTCGTGACATTCTTGGACAGTGGTATCAAGCAAAAAGAGGGTGTGTGAAACTTAGGTCTTTGATTTTGCCAGGCCTTGTCTAAGCTGGAGAGCTAGGTTTTCTGTACAGACAACAATGAAAGAAAATGAGGATTTAATGCTTCTCATGGGGTTGTAAATTGTTGCCAATGATTGACCTGGACTTTAGGAAAATTTTCTATATCACAAGCATCGTGGCCTTATATCTGCAGCACTTCTCTAGTTAAGAACAACTAATTTGTAGAAAATAAATGGTGGTTTTTTTTTTTTTTTAATTATGTGAGCAAGTCACTCTGTTGATGAAATAAATTCTTAGCATGTCTGACCAGATGATTGTTAAGTCATTCCCAGGGATAAGTTAGATAAGTTTTGGTCCCAAGCAAATCAACTCTTAAGCAGAAACCCTGCTTTTCTGGAAAATTCAGTCAGTGGAAAAAAAGACTTTACTGAAGTTGGTTGCTTTGAAGCAGCAAGGGTAGCAATGTAGCTCAGTTTTAGAGGAGTGTTTGCTTAGAGTTTTCAAAGCCCCACCTTAAACTCCCAACACCAAGTACACCAAGCAGAGCAGTGCACTTCCATGTACCCACTACTTGGGAGGTAGAGGCAAAAAAATATCAGGATCATTCTGGGATACATGATGAGTTTGGAGCTGCCATGGGCTACAGGATATATATATATATATTGGTATTGAAGATTGCAGACTCATTACCTTCTTATTTGTTGTGATGATTATCTCACTAACTGTTGGGCACTTTTGTTGTTGTTGTTGTTTCAATCCATTTCACAAGCAGTTTTGTTGATTAAATTAATAAT
The DNA here is from genome assembly GCA_902168415.1 of Peromyscus melanophrys. Taxonomy (NCBI): domain Eukaryota; kingdom Metazoa; phylum Chordata; class Mammalia; order Rodentia; family Cricetidae; genus Peromyscus; species Peromyscus melanophrys. The sequence goes on from CABHPR010141583.1 coordinate 23,959, forward strand.
ACACCTCCTCCTCCCTCCAAAAATCTGAGAAACAGCAACCACATACTTATACAACTGAATTCTAAATGCACATTGAATGAGAGCTGTCTTACTGAGTTCACTGAGCAAGGGGAGAAGCAATGTACCAAGTCACAAAACTGTACCACAGTCATATGCCAGGATGTGTTAGCTCTTCCCAAGAAGACTGAATAAAAATACAGGGTTTGCAAGAGGAAGCGGAAGCTTCCACTGAGAGAACTGCAATTATAAAAGCAAATAGATGAGAGCAGAAGCCTCCCCTATGGTAGTACCTTCTCTGTATTTAGTTCTTTACCATGCTTGCTTTTCCAAATTTGGCTAAATCCTCTAACTATCATCTTTCATATTCTACAGAAAGATTTCTTTATCATGTGTACCCAGACCAACCTCAATGCTGGTATATTGAGCTATTTCATCCAATTAATTCAATTTCTCTTTTCTGCCTCTTTAATTTATTAAAAGGCATGGCATCTTCAGCATTCTGTGTGTTGCATAGCACAGATTAATTATGCAATTTATTATAATAACAATGTTATACTCTACTATCTTAATAAAGTATGATCATTAGCAACAAGAAACCTAACTTGATACAATAATAAATAAGTAGCTTATATTATCTGCTGTTAAGCTGACTCAAATTTTTCCTAACAAATAAAATGGTATCAATGAATCTGTTCCATGTGGGAAAAGTGTTATCTACTCTTACAGCCCCTTATACTTCCATAGAAAAGTATTCTTTAGATATTTCTACAATTGAACAGATTTGGGGGGAAGGATATCCTATGCAACTGGAACTTTCCCTGACTTAAGAACTGGCTATTATAGTGAGGTCTATAACAGGATAGTCTCTGTTTTTTCCCGTGACTACCATATCTCTCACTGATCTTCACAGCTCAGCTCAAATAAGTGTCCTTGAAATTTCCAGGGCTTTGAAAAACAAACCCATGGCCTTGATCTTCCAGGAATTCTCCCAAGAAGCTCAGATTTACAACCTTGGTCTTGAAGACTACAGGAACCCATCACCTTCTCATTTGTTGTAATGGTTATCTCACCTAACTGTTGGGAAAATGGAACCTTGGTGATCAAAGCTTTGATACTGACTTTTTGGTTGATAAGGCTGTTAGCACAGCAGCAGATGGTATTAGCAATTGATGTTTTATTTTCAGCTGTAAAAGAGGAATGAAGAATAATGGGAAATACTCTGAGCATGTGAGTCCATGTTGTTTCTAATTAAAGGAACTGGTGTGCACATGCTAGGTAAAACTACCCATCATATAAGACTCCAACCCGAGAATTGTGCCATAAGCATTAAGGATAAGGAAGCTGCATTATTCTCAAATGGAGATCAAAATGGCTTTGTGACCTTTGAGCTATCCTTTTGGAGGGAAACTATTTACTAAACAGATAACTATAAATTTGATTTTCTCTATTGAATCTCAATGGTTTAAAGCAAGAAGGACTTTCAAATGATGATTCAAACAGTATAATCTTGCAATGAAAGTGAGGCAGGGAAAGAAAAAAAAAGATTCAGCAGAGCCAAAGCTAATCAGTAGAAAGACTGAAATTTGAAGCCATCTTCTAACCTTTGATATCTTATGTGTTCTCATTATTTATACCCACTATCTGAAGTTTAGTCAAATGCCATGTCACTTACGTTAATGATATATTTGGTTTATCTCCACATTTAAACTGTAATGAGACAGATTTAGGATTATTTGACTGCTTTCTTATTAAAAGTGTTTGCCTTTCATTGTGCAGTGCTATTAAGATGTGGACTTTTGGGGGACTGTTCCGTATAAAACCCAGGATTCATAGATTTGAGCATATTACTTGTTACAGTTAGATCCCCAGTTAGCACTCTCTCTTTCTATCATGTGTTCCCTCCCCTTTATTAATATGTTTGAGAGTACTTCCTTAAACAGGGTAAAAAAAAAAAAAATCTACTCTGTATGACCTGACTCAAGAGAAACCATAAACCTTATATCTGTTTTCTCCTAACACATAGCCACAATGATTTTCCTAACTGAATTTATATTTTTCTAGTAAAAGTCTTCAGGGTTTGCATTGCTGACACTATTTTATTGCTACTTCCCTCAAAATCTGACTGACTGCCAATATAATAACAACAGTTCTACTGACTTTTTGGTGTGTGTGTGTGTGAGTGTGTGTGTGTGTGTGTGTGTGTGTGTGTGTGTGTGTGTGTGTGTAAGTGTGTACGCAGGTGCATGTGTCTGTGACTGTGAGCTCATATAAAAGCCAGAGGTCAATATTAGGTATCTCCCTCTTTCACTCTCCATCTCCTGTTTTTATTTGTGCTGCGACAGAGTATCTACTGAAACTGGAGCTCCCTGATTGGCTATTTATTGGCTAGACTAGCTAGCATCAAGCACCAGGATCCTCCTGTCTCTACCTCACAGCTCTGGGATTGCAGGCATAGACTGCTTGTCCTGCCTCTCTACTTGGTTTCTTGGGATTTTAACTCAGGTTTTATTTGCGTAGTGAGTATCTCAGCCACCAATTTGTCTTCCAGATCCTCTGCTGACTTCAATGTCTGATGAATATTCTCCTAAACAACAACAACAAAATGGCCATCATAATGTATTTGCTTTAAACTTGTTACCATCTGATGGTGTGGTTCTATTAAGAACTGTAAAGAAATCTTATTTTAAGAATTATATCAGGAATTTTAACTTCTATGTATTTTTGGTACAATTTCAAGCACACCTGGCTGTTGGTCAAAGAGAACCAGCATGGTATTCCATCACTAGCTGTTTGCATGATACCTTAGTCACTGCATATATTAAGAGCTTGATTGTATCCAAGAGAGCTGGATGCTGGGACAGGAAGCTATCTACCTAGTGACAGCAGACCAAGCTGACCCATAGGAATGTCATATGAAGCAATCCATTGGGTAAGGACACCTGGTCCAACTTTATACCCCATTTACTGGGAAATGTTCCAGAATCTTCTGAAGCTGGAAAAGAAGTCTTTTCTTGTTTTGATCTTTTAGCATTCATCCTGGACCCTCTATTGACCAAACTTGGCTTGTGCCAGCTGGCATGGGAAATACCAGAGTCCTATTTCAATAGCAAAAAAAATAAGAGCCAAGAAATACAGATTTGGAACTGAGAAAGAATAAATTGGCCAACACATAGTTGTCAAAGATGCCCGAAGGAAAGGTGATAAAAGTGGTACAGTACACAGAGTTGTTGGTTGCTCTTTAACAACAGATTAATAGGACCCCGTGCTTATCAAACAGTCTCTACTAAAATAAAATAAGTATGTAATCAAATCCCAAAATAGTAAGTGTAATTTCTGAAAGGTCTTGTTTTGGGGGACCAAGGTTTTATATACTGTGAGGAGTTGAAAAAGTATTAACTAGCCTTCAAGTTGTGAGATGGGTAGCATCCATCTTTTTGTGAACATCTTCACTAATGGCTGTTGTTTCTTGTGCTGTGTATGATTTCTTAATGTGTCGGGAGACATTTGTCATCAAGGGGATTCTCAGATCTTTTTCAAAACACTGACTACATGATTCTCTTTGTCTCGCCTGGTGTTTGTAAACACTATTATTACAACACAGCCTTAGAAGTCAAGCTTTCTGAATTCTCTTCAGTAGATTGCAGAGTCACATTGTATCTTAAATATATTTCAATAGTGACTGAGGGAATTAAAAAGTTGGTGGGCACAGTTCAAGGATGTGGTATCGGAAGGATGTGAATCAAAGAAAAGATAATAAACACTAGTAGTTCTCTAATGGGGGTCCTTCAGTGATTTGATGTGGGTAATCCCCTTTAAAATAAAATATTAATGAAATCTGTGAGCTTCGAGGGAATGCTTAAAAATAATTAACCATTACACAAGTATTAGACTGTCTCCAAAATCACCAAACAATTGATCCTGCTTTTCACTCCCCTCAAATAGGTTCCAATTACCTTTGGTCAATTTAGTCATTATTTTTACCCTGTTTTAAAATAGGTGCACCATTGCTGAAAATACACGATTGTGTTTTAAAAGAAAATATGTGTTTAAAAAGAAAAGCATGACAAGACACTAAGAATAACCCCCTAGTCACCCTTCCAAGTTGATTATTTCAGGGGAAAAAAGCTGGTAGAAGACAAGCATCAGCAATCACAGGTTGGGCTTGGAGGAATAAGGGGAGGAGCCAAGGGGTGAGGGGATGGGGGAGGAAGGGCAAAAGAGAAAAGGAAAGGAGAGAAGAGTGCGAGGAGGGGGGTGGGAGAAGGGAAGGAGGCAAGGCGTACCCACCTCAGCAGTGGAGGTGGAAGTGGAGGTGCACTCGGTTGGGTGCTTTCTCCTCCGATCAAAAGCCCTTCACGTGAGATCACTAACCTTTAGCTCTTGCTCAAGCACGTGATTATACTTTTTTGTGTGTCAGAGGCTTGGGGAAATGAAGGATTATCATCTTCGCCCTGAGTCAGAGTGTTAATTAAAGAGTGTGCATATAAAATGAAATAATGAATTATTTAGCTGATAACAAACATAATATAAAATTCCATTTATTGGATTGTCAATTCAATTTGGTTAGTTTGGAATTGTATAAATTCTTTTTGATGAGACATTAAAAAAGTATCTGGCATTTGCAGGTGTACTTTTAAGTATTACCTTTTTGTTCCATGACCATGTATCTCTTATTTAGATCTTATAAAATATTTTCAGTACTTGATTCAAGTATAATGAAGTTTGTTTAAGCATAAAATTTACACGGCTTCTGGATCAAGAAGACTTAAAAGTCTGACCAACCCTTGTATCTCTTCTCTTTTTGTCAACTTGGAGCTGTCTAAATGCTTTGAGGGGGGATGCTCTACCAAAGATAACTTGTCATCACCCCCAAATAAGGGGAATAACTTGTTAAATGCAAATAACTTTAGATAATTTCTCACTGGCTTTTCTCTTTAAGGAAGAAAGTATCCAATGTTTTAGAAATTATAAATGTTGGTTGGTGCTTTATTCTTACAGTACATTGTTGAGCTAAATACTTTTCAGTTTCATTGTTGAAAATAAATATTGGGGTGGCATATATTCCATAAAGTACGTGGGATTACATAAAATGCAAACCCTGAAATACCCAGTCAGCAGCTCTTGTAGGTAATTTGGGTTGGTTTCAGTTGTTCTGACCCTTCACTGTTCCCCATGTGCATGGGACAAGTTCACACTCCATTTGCCCAGTACCAGTCCCGGTTTAAATATGTGGGCACCTATTCCTTCTGTGGGTTTTCCCTTTCAAAAGGGTCTTCATTTGGAAAGTAGGCAACATACCTCCTTACCAATGCACTTGCCATGTAAATGTTTTACAGATAGGTTGTTTTAACTAATTGTAAAATGACTGTCTATCATTACCCTTCAACTTAATTGCCTTAGTCTGCCTGTTCTCCCTCTCTTCCAGACTACACTGTCATTTCTATTACCAAAAGGGTTTTCAGAAAAGAAAAGCAATGTGGGTTTCTGAAAACTCCAACCCTGCTTTATTATAATAGTGGCATTGTGTAATGTCACAAACATTTCGCGTGATGTGGTAGGAAGAACACAGGATTCAGTATATTACTTGATTAAGCTGTGGCTTTAGGCAAACTTAGGTTCACTTTTAATTTTGAATAAAAAATTCTTTTTAATTTGTGTGTATGTGTGTGCATGTTTGTATATGTGTTCCTGTATGTAAATGAGGACATGTCCAGGCCACAGCGTGAATGGAGAGGTCAGAAGACAACTATGAATATCAGCCCTTGCTTCCTTCTTGTCTCGTGTAGAAGCACTGGGATTACCCTCAGGCATTGCCACATCTGGCTTTGTGTGGGATCTGGGGATTCAAACTCATATTCTCATGCTTTCATGGTAAGCAACTTACCCACTGAGCCATCTTCCAAACCCTGAATTCAATTTCCCCTCATTTACTATGGAAATTTTGGTTTGAAATTATAAAGTGTTGTGTTAGGCACGTACTATAATGTTGACATATAGCCAGTGATTAAAACATGGTAGCAATTATGTGAATTATTTCCTCACCTAAGATAGTGAAATAATTACAAATATCAGTAGAAAGGAAGAGTTTTCTTTTCACCTTCTCGAGGAAAAAAATAATAGTAATTTGGGAGAGTTCAACAAAAACTGAATTTCAAATCAAGCAGCAGTAGAGCACTTTAACCCTAGTACTTAGGAGAGAGAAGCAGGCAGAGAAAACCTGTCTTGAAAAACCAAAAAAAAGTTTCTTCTGTATTTCATGCTAGAGATTAGCATTTGTTTCAGACATTTATAAATATGCATTTTAAGCTTTCAGGCCATTAGAATTAATGAAGGAGTTGAAAACAGGAAATACCTACACAGCTATTTACATAATTGTCTTTGAATATTATAAATTAGACAAATTCATAATGAACAAATTTCAAGAAGATTGTTGCATGGCATCAAAATGATTTATTGAGAATATTTCCTGTTCTCAACAACAGAAGAAATGGATACTTTAATAAATAACCATTCATTTAATACAAAGCACAATCCAATGTACTTTTGTATCAATGAAGTATTTATTCAATTAAAAAAATTATACCTTTACCCTTTTTTGTATTTCTATACAAGAGAACCCATCCTTGATTTTTTTTTAATGCTAGGAAACCATATATAAGAGGCAACTTGTATTGAAAATAAATTTCAGACTTAGATTAGTAGTAACTGTAAACCACTACCTTTGGGTCAGATCATATATCTTTCTGTGTATCACACTTTGGAATTAAAAATAAGGCTCACCATGGGGGAATGGACTCCAGTTCTGATCTTGCCTGTGAATCTGTAAAGCTTGCTGCTTTTTTTTTTTTTTTTTTTTTTTGCCTCTAAACACTTTCAGTATTCCCTCTTTGAAATGTCTTAGTTTTGAGTGTATTTGTCTTTGTAGAGATCACACAGCGCTCAAATAGCTGAATGTATTGCTCTAGGGAGAGAGAGGCTGGATGCAGAACCAGTGCCCCAAGTTACCATGGGGCTGTGCAACATTTTCCCAGACTGTCTTTAAATAACCTAGGTGGATATAAAGTGCTGTGGGATTAATCAAAGCAGCTAAATTTGTAACTAAGAAGTTGGCATTTCCATAGCAGTTAGCTATTTTAGTCTTTGTTAAACAAAGGCAATAAGCATGGAAAAAGGGATCCTCCTTAGGAGACAATTGAAAGTGCTCTCTTTAATGCATGAACATTCTCAACATCAGTCATGCACTAAAAGCTTTTGTCAGACCTGTTGATTTTAAGAGCTATGACAAAGTTGACAAGTTGAAAGCATCTGTCTAATGATGCCAGCTACCTAGTCTACCTGCTTTAGGGGGTTGTTGTGAGACCCAAAGTGAAATAATGCATGCAAAATTACTTTATATGATAAAGTGATAACTATAAAATGCAATTTGCTCAGTTAATATTGATATCGAATGCCTACCACATGCCAGTCCATATCTTAAACACTTAATAGCAGACTACACTTCTTACTGTCCATTAATTCATTTAACTTTTCATGTTAATATCTGTCTATCTATCTGTCTATCTATCTGTCTAGCTAGCTATATCATTCATCTTCCGTATCCTTGTAGCGTGAAACTTAAATGGTCTTATTAATAAAAACAAACCTGAGGCCAGTTATTGGGGTGAATGCTGGAAGATCAGAAAAGCAGAACAAGCCACAGCCACCTCACCTTGCCAATTCCTCAGCTGATCCTGTTTCCTCAGACTGGATGCCTCTCAGCTGAACTGTGCTGCTCAAAAACCTAAAAGCTTAACCAGGCTCTAGTTCCTGGTCCTCATGCCTTATATACCTTTCTGCTTTCTGCCATCATTTCCTGGGAATAAAGGCATGTGTCACCATTCTGGCTGTTTCCAGTGTGGCTTTAAACTCACGGAGATCCAGATGGATCTCTGCCTCCCAAGTGATAGGATTAAAGGTGTGTGTGCCACCATTTTCTGGCCTCTATATCTAGTGGCTGTTCTGTTATCTGACCCCAGATAAGTTTATTAGGGTGCACAATATTTTGGGGAACACAATATCACCACATATCCTTATATCTTGTGATAAAAGGTATAGTGTGACACAGTGAGTCATGCAGTATACCCTTTGGTCCATATACCTTTACTTGCAATGAATCAATAGTCTGGTTCAAGGCCTCTGGCTTCTGCTATACCCTAGGTCCTGGGCCCTCACTGGGACTCCTCTTGGATATCCTGTTGTTGCCCTGTGTCATGGAGATCCTACAGCTTTGGATCTGCATGAATGGCCCCTTCACATGCTCCAGCAGTTCATAGATGGGGCGGGTGTTGAGGTGGGCCAATTCATAGCCCCTAGTTCTGGGCCTGGGTGATAGAAGGGTTGGTCAGCCCACAAGCTCTCCCTCATCCTAATGACCAGGATGAGATCTCCAGCACTACCCCAGCTAGCTCACCCCATGCAGCAGGCAGTAAGGGACCCCGGACCAATTCTGCTTTTATGCCCTCGGGGCCAGATCACCTGCATTCACACCACCAGATCCAGCTCTATTGTGTTGCCCAGGAGAGATGAAGGGCCCACTCTCGGGAGTGCTGCAGCCAGTGAGGGGCAGGGCCAGCTCTCTTGCTCTCTTGTCCCCCAACGCTAGCTCTCCCATCTAATGCAGGTGACAAGGGCCAAAAGGGGAAAGAGCACCTTTTTCTCACCCATATTACCACATGGCAGATGAGGGGGGATGGGGTCAGCGCTCCTGCTCTCACCTTTCCGGGCCTGCTCACCTTTACCCCTGCCAAAATGGTCATCTCTACTGTGCTGCCTAGGCAAGGTACAGGGTCTGCTCTCCTCAGTGCTGCAGCCAGTGAGGGGCAGAACCCAGTGAGGGGAAGAACCTGCTCTCCTCTCATGACCCCAGGGCCAGCTTTCATGCCTGCCACAGGCGGCAAGGAGTGAGGAGAGGGGTGGGCATCTCTCCCTCACCAATGCCTCCCAATGACAGATGAGCAGTGTTGTGTGTCCCCATTTTAATGGCCATATGGATCCTCATGGGACCCGAGGATGGGCATTCCTAACAAGGTCCCAGCTGATTCAACATGGCGGCTTTGCAGACACGCTCACTAGCAAGGATCTCTTGAACTGAGTGTGCTCTGAATCAGATCTCTGCTTGTGCATTTTAAACCACTTTTTTTGCACACCAGTTCTTATAGGTAAAATTCTTTTTTCTTAAGTAATTAAAACTTGGAGCTGTTAAAAAGAAACCTGAATTTTGTTTTTTTCCCTAACTCTAACGTTTTGCATGTTCCGGTAATTTCAATAACAAAGCATCTTGATCTGGACAACACTCACTTATTTTAATTAGCTCACTCATAGGCAGGGAAAGCACAACATCCAACTGAAAGGATCTCCGTGTGTTTTGTCCCTTGAGAATTAGGACATAGAATCTGTTCTCCCTGCTGCTTGGTGTGCCTTGATTACTACATGTAAATGCGTATGTTCAGCAATTGGAACACAACCCAACACATGCATGGCGAAATTAAATTAAGTCAACACCTGATTTCAATCTAGTTTCATGCTTGCTTTGTAGTAAGAACACATGGATTGCTTAAGTATGCTTTTTCTCTTCTCCAAACTCTATTGAAACTTCATACAATTTCGACTACTTTAAAATATTCCCTCCAGAAATATTTATGTTCTTAATGCTTACATTCTGAGTGCTTTATATGAGTTACATCATTAATATTTAATGATGCTATATGTGCTCCACACAATTTCTTCGTTGGGGTTTCAATTTCCTGATCTTAATATTCCAGATTATATATTTTTAAACATATATGCTAAGCATGCAATATTCTTACCAAATTTAACTCAGTGCCTTTTTTCATATTTCCTGCTTTCCTTGATAAAAGTGCATTTGGAAATACCTCGAGGCTTAGTTGTTGTTGTTGTTGTTGTTGTTGTTGTTGCTTAAATCAAGGATAGACATGGCCCCATCTCTATCATGTGTGCCTCCTGATGTTCCTCTCGCTTCATAGCTTGTGACCTTCTCTTGGTTTCTTATGCAATAGGATATTGCTGGAGTTTACCATGCATATCCCTTACTTACATGCAGCACTTGATGATATTGCTGACCACAGATTTGTGCTTCTGTTCTTCTACCTAAATTTGCAGACATGTTTTGATTTTGCTGTTGTTTTGTTTTTACAGCTGGATTCACAGAACTTATGCTCCATCTTTCTTATAGAAATATTAAACGGTATTGAATTTTAATAGGTACTATGCAGCTAAGGCTCAAATATTAATTATCTAAAACCTTGCAGACTTCCCATGAATACATATTTGTCAAGGAAGACATAGGGAAGCAGAGAATTTCATGACATTTCTCAAAACTGTTAGGATTTAATACGGTAGACAAAACTGAACTCTGACGCCTGGGTTTTTTACTTGTTGTGTGGTTCTGTTATTGCAAATGTTTAAATTTCATATTGAAATGTGGGTTTCATACATTCTTTCTGTGATTCAGGGCAAGATTGTGAATGCTTGCGAATCCTGAAGCTAATTTACTGGGATGAAAATTATGCTGGATAAATTCCAAAGGCCATTCTTAGAGGCTTCATAATCTGCCACTGGCTCCCTTGGGATATTCACTGTGGAAAAAAAATACATTAAAAAGATACCCAACCCTTTAGACCCCTTGATATTGGACATGTCATGTGTAAGTGCCATACTAGTGCCCAGCCAGAGATGACATCTTGTCCTACCATCAGTTGATTGAGTCACCATGGATATACAATTCCTTGTAAAACTTCAGGTGATGACCTTTAGTCAGCGTTAGTTGATATTTGATTCCTACTGTGGGAGAGACACGAACTACTAAGCCAAGCTCTTCCCAAATTCCTGACTGACACAATGGGAGAAAATATAAAACAGTTGTTTGAAGTTACTCTGTTTAAAGGCAACTTATTACACAGCAAGGATGGTAGAAGGAATGTTAGAGCCAGGATCAAAACCTTGGTTCCAACGCAGTTTTCATGCTTCCAAGAAAGTCACTTTCCATTTTCATGTCTTAATCTCTTGGTTGCAATTAGTAGTAACACCTTAACTTTCCAAAATCAAAATGATTGCATCTATATTTTTATACTTAGAGATTCCAAGATAGATAATCATTACCTTTGCAACTGTAGGCCGAAGGTTCAGGGGAGAGTTTTCAAATGTAAGAATTTGGACCCAAAATACTTTCTGCATTCTGTATGTCATAGAAACTTAGACCAAGAAATCTTTACATAACCATCCATCTCACCTATTCCAACAACAGTGAGAAGTCAACATTAGACTAATGAAGTTGAATGCTTGATCTAACTCTAGGAGTCCATGCATTTATGCTCTTCTAACATTAAGTTTATTGCACACTGACTATAGAATCAAAGGAGGAAGTAGTGTTAAGCCACCTAGCAACTGTGAAAAACAGAATATTGCTATGATGTGTAACAGAAAAAAATTTAGGAAGATAGCCCCCTTAGAAATGAATAGACAAGGCATGATTCAAATAGGGAAATTCATTAAAAATGGATGAGCAAGAGACAGCATTCTAATTTTTCTTATTGTTTCTGTAAGGTGAAAGGTGATGCTGAATGCATACTGCCCAACTGTTAACAGTATGTCTGATGAAATTCCAGAATTAGGACAATTATGCTGACATCTACAATGGATCTTTTCTTAAGAGCAAGGTGGGGGTGGGGGTAGTAACCTCTAAATAGGCAAGCTTTCATTGGGATAAATGTATAGTTGAACAATTGCTAATGATTTACCATAAATCACTGCTAATATTTGTCATTGCTCTCTGGTGGGTAATTGAACACTCTGAGAACAGATATAGAACTAGAGAACTGTAGACTATGTATCTTGAATCTAGTATTGACTTGCTGAGTGACAACAGAAAAGTAACTCAGCTCATGTTGCTTGAGAAATGGGAGGACTTCAACAAGGTGAAACAAACACTTCATATTGTTTATGAAGTTTATTAGAAGATTAATTCATCAATACATAGAAAAATGCAAAGAACACACGCATGGTAAACATAGTGAACAAATTATATTAACTACATGTCAGAATAACAATGCTTAAAGATACCTAAAATAGTTAAATTAGACATCTTCTGGCTCATTTTCTTTTTTGTTATTGTTCTTTTTTTGTTTCATTTCCTTTTTGTTTGTTTGTTTGTTTTGTTTTGTGACAGTCCAGTTATGTAGTCATAGCTTTACTGAAACTCACTATTTAGACCAGGCTGTCCTTGAACACACAGACCCACCCCTCTGTGCCTTTGCTGTGTTGGAATTAAAGTGTGATTATAGACATGTGTCACCACACTGGCTTCATTTTCTTTACATTAAAGCCTCTAAATCAACAGTTAGAGCAAAACCTTATATAGTAAATAATTCACATTCAGGATATCTGTGCATTAAGCACGATATTTTCAATTATTTTATAGGGACAGAAGATGTTGATTCCTTATGATCTGTTTCTGCCCATGCAAAAGGCCAGATCAGACCAGATAAAAAACAGATAAATGCAGGTTTACTGGGCATGGCTCCCAGGCAGGTTCACAGGTCCTAAAGAATAGGGCCAGAGAAGTTGCACACCCAGGCTAAGGCAGGGAGGTTTTATAGATCTCGGGAGAGGTGTGATGATCTGTCAGCCAGGAGAAGCTAGGACAGTACCCGAGTTTGGTCAAAAGTTAGGTCCCTGGGAGGGCACTTGGGTGCCATTCCTTTGTTCAGAGTTTTCTCAGCGTAGGTGAGGTTGGGAGAAGTAAAGCAGACTGGGTTTCCCCGTTTGTGCAGGGAGGAGCAGGGGTTCCAACCAAACACTTTATTCCCTCTGTTATTTAAAAACAAAAAAATTATTTAATTTACATAATTGTTTTAAAATTTTATAAAGTGAGAATTGCTTTTCAGTAGACCCATAAAATTATAAACAAAAATTGATTTATAAATTATCATAGCACATTTTCCAAATACAGTCTAATATATATCATAAACATTGTAACATAAAATATAGAGGTGACATGTGTTGGTAAAATATAAAACATTATCAATTAGAAATAAAAATGGAAATCAATTTACTTTAAGATATGCAAAGAGTAAATTGTGTTTCTTTTTCTTACAAATTCTACTTTGGCCCATTCTAGCCTAGAATTTAGCACAGAATTCCCATAGATGAATGTATTTCTTGGTCCTCATCAGAGTAGGCTCTTTCTGTAGCAAATGGCAAATAAAACACAAAGACCTCTCAATTGGTCAACATGCAGAAAATAAAACACTAGAATACATATCCCTAAATGGGATATTCCTATCACACCCTTCCTCCAAGGCTCAGGGATCATAGAGGAAGAGAAAGCAGAAAGATTCTAAGATCCAGACATAATAGATTATTAAAAGGTATGTTTTCAGACTACACAAGGGTAGTTATACGTATGCATTCACAATGATTATGATAGTATGCACAAGATCTGTGCAAGTATATATAGCACAGAGGTATAAGTGGAGGCTTTTCTCTGTCCCACCCTATCTTGCAGCCATTTCCAAATAATCACTCAGAGGCTTATATTAATTGCAAATGTTTTGACTGATGGCTCAGGCTTATTATTAGTTAGCTCTTACATTTAAATTAACCTATATTTCTTATCTATGCTTTGCCACATAGTTTGTTGCTGTGGGATGGTCTGTATGTCAAACAAGTGCTTATTGGTCAATGAATAAAACACTGATTGGCCAGTGGTCAGGCAGGAAGAAGTATAGGCGGGACAAGGAGGAGAGAATTCTGGGAAGTGGAAGGCTGAGGAGACACTGCCAGCCGCCACCATGACAAACAGCATGTGAAGATGCCAGTAAGCCACAAGCCATGTGGCAAGGTATAGATTTATAGAAATGGGTTAATTTAAGATATAAGAACAGTTAGCAAGAAGCCTGCCACGGCCATACAGTTTGTAAGCGATATAAGTCTCTGTGTTTACTTGGTTGGGTCTGAGCGGTTGTGGGACTGGCAGGTAAAAGAGATTTATCCTGACCGTGGGCCAGGCAGGAAAACTCTAGCTACAGTTTGTGGCTTGCTTCCTCTGTGGCTGGCTGGCATCTACTGATTCCTCCCTTCCTTCTCTCTGTATCTCTGTTTGGATTTCTGACCCAGCCTTATTCTGCCAGGCTATAGGCCAAATCAGCTTTTATTATCAACCAATGAGAGCAGCACATATTCACAGCATGTAGAAGGATCCTCCCACAGCACAGAGGTTCAGAATTAGGGCTGAAGTTCTACACCTAGCTGAGGTGTTACTGGCTTTAACACCAGCTGGGAATGGGGAAATCAATTTTCTTTTAGAGTATGACCCTAGTAGATCAACTATTCTCCAGGTGTGCCCACACCCAAAAGTATATTAGCAATACAAATTGGCCTGGACTGGTTAAAAAAGAATGAGAGAGGAAAACAAAAACATAAAAACAAGCATGAAGTATACTGGGTAGGGACCTGGGATTGATCTCGGAGAAGTTGACAAATGGGAAATATATAAATATGATTGAAATTCACTGTATAAATTTCTCAAATAGTAAAATATTATTTAAAAGTATTAATCATCAGAAACATGAAATCTACCTTTTATATTTTTCTAAAGATAAGCCCAAAATGATAGTACTATTGTTAGCAAGGAAGAAGATACCTACAAGTATTGAGACATTCATAAAATACTAAATTTTTTTCACATGCATGCTACTTCAAAAATAGAAATAACTCTTATTTCAACCCAACTGGAGATCTATATGATAAAAGTACTCGCTTTGTGTTAAAATTAAAAGATACTCATCAGGGGAAGAGTTGTTTAAAATAGTGTTTTGTTTGCTTCATTTTAACATATGATGCCAGTAATTTAATATCTGAGACTGCTTTGCAATCTCATAGGCATGTTCTAAATTATTTTCCAAGTTCATGCTTTCTTTTTCTTGATTTCTTTTTTTTAAATAAAACTTTGTGAGGCCAGTGTTCTGTAGAATGCTGTTTGAACAAAGTTTGGAAGTAACTGTTCTACACAAATGTTCTACAGCAAATGCACAGCAAATCTACAGATGAGATTTATCCAGTCCTCCTATCCTGTCACTGATAAATGGATCCCACTGCTTCTTCTCAGTGATTCTAGAATTTTACCATCTTGTTTTCTAGTTGTGAAGCATGTTCAGTAAAAGATGACTTTAAGCACTTCTTTCTTCTAAAAGTGTGTACTACATGAAAAGCTACCTAACACTTTAACATGTCATGTTGTTAAATGGCAAAAACAAAATAAACAACAAACCACCAATATTAGAAAACTATAAATGATTCAACCAACCTTAAAACTCAGTTCTCCCTTGAGATGAAAAAATCTTCAGAATGAGTGACTTTCTAAAATTTTACATAAATAAAGTTTGATAGAAACAAGCAATGCGTATTAATATATGAACTAGTTGAAATAGCAGAATTCCACATCTTATAACACTAGGAAATTATTATAATAACTAAATATTCATATTCCAATTTATAATGTTATTTACATAAAAATTTGATTGCTTAGCAAAACATAAACAGAGACAACAAAACTAACTTTTGTCACTAAATAAATCTGTATATGTTGATCAAATGAAGAAAGTTACCTATATAATATTCCTTTATTCTTGGCAGTTATTCAATAAATACAATTATAATAACATTTATAATTTTGACTTTCAGTGCATTGATTTTTCTAAATTTACTGTACTAAGGTACAAAGTACCCAACAAAACTCAGTATTATGAAAATCTCATCAGAAACATTTTCCTCTTTAAGTATGGCCTCTACCCTGGTTTTATGTAACTACTCCATAGCAAACCACAAACACAATCACCTTTTCTTGGTGATCAAATTATTTATTAATCTCTGCTTATTAGATAGTATGATGCTCATAAATAAGTTAGAACAGGATGTGAGAGACTGTGTTGATGATTCCCACATGATCATGATCGTAGTGATGAAGATGATGATGATTCTACTCAAAGACCTTGATTTATTTAGTGAAAGTGTTGAAGTATGTCAACCTGTCTCATTGGTCATCTGTAAAATTCAGTATTCTATGCTTGATCTACGTTGGCTTATTATACAAACTATAAATGATGATTCAGAATGATTGCAAAGGGAAGTATGATACTAAACATAAGACAAAAGGACACTATATTTTAGTTAACAAATATTTATTACTGTGCTTATAATTTCCATTCAATAGTTTCTTTATGCTCTTTAAGATGTCATCTGGACAATAAGCTCTTCATCTGTAATCTACTTGTTGTCCCTGGCCATAGTAGGAGAAATCCCTCTAAAAATTCACCCAGATCTTTCATTATGTGTTGATGGATGAATAAGCTCTCTTACTCTGCACAGAAGGTACATGTTGTTTTACCTGATGTTATTGTGCTTTAGAAAACATCAGCTAGATAAGACATTCATCTCTTCGACTGTCTAGTGTCTCAACACCATTATTCTCGTCTCCCTTTTTGGCATGGTCATCTTCCATTTTCTAATAAGTACTGGAAGCTTCCAAGGAAGGTTATGGTCATTTATTAACATAGACTTTGTGCCACTTAGTATTGCCCATATTTATATTTAATTCACAGCTATCTATAATAAATATGGTGATATGAAATTATGACCAAAGTACAGCCATCTTTTCATGTGTCAGCAACATAATGTTTTGTTTCATTGCTTCTGAGTCAGTATTATACTGAAAGAATAAACCAGACATAATTCCACAATTAAACATTTTCATATTTTCTCCATTTGGGGCTTCATTAAGTAGGTATGAAGCTTAGTTGGTTGAACGTTACAAACTGACACTAGACTGTAAATCCGCAGATCTGACTTGGAGTTATTGTCATCCTCACCCCCCCACACACACCATGCGTTGTTCAGACGATCTACCCATTTAAAGTGCCAATGGAAAATGCAGCCTCTCATCATGGCAGTGCCCTTATTTTTCAAGAGGATGATGATTAATCAATTATGAATTTATGAGAAAGAAACACCTGGCATACTTCCATAAACAAATAGGTTTCCTGTGGTTTTAAGAACAGCTAAGGGTATTTCAAAGGGTCAGGGAGATCTGTGAGTAAAGCGGTCTTCACAGTTTGACTTCCCCCACATGCCTGTCTCTCATAAATATGCACCACCAATACCCATTTCTTTATGTATGTATTTATTTGCTTATTTGTTTATTTGTTTATTTATTTATTTATTTATTTATTTATTTATTTTTTTAGCAGGCAATGTATCAAAGGCTGTAATGAGACAAAGAATACAAATGAAAATAAAGATTTTTTTAGTAACACCACAAGCATATTGAAAAAGATATAAAATATATCTCTCAATCATAATTGTTAGCCCCCACAATGAAAACAACATTCAACTGGAAGTTTTGTGAAGAAGAAATATTGCAAGGGAGGTAGGTCATTTCATGCCTTC
>CABHPR010141584.1:352-47054 GCA_902168415.1 Peromyscus melanophrys
GAATTAACTTCAGAGGTGACATGGTGCATGTCTGGTAGAAACAGGATTTGTATAAAATTGTCTCCATTTTATTATGTAAAACATGAAGCAAGGCATGAACAAAGCGTTTTTTTTTTTTTGCCAATAATCTTCACAATAAAGAGCTTATAGTATGATCCTATTATTGGAATTTGTGCTCTCTGCCTTTTAGTCCATTGTGTAGGGTTATGATACAGAAGATGATCAGGACGCTGAAAATTCAAACTCACTTTAATACAAAGTGAGGCTTGAATCTTCTAAAGAGAAAAATGTTCTTGAAGATGAGATAATTGTAATAGCAAATACTCAAAATCACTCAGCTTTATGTACTGTGCAAAAACTAATGGAGATATTTTATTATTTTATTTTATTCACTGTAGGAAAAAATTAAGTGCTGAAGGTGGCTAAAACATTAAAATGATTTCCATCTCTCCCTATTCATACCAAGACTTTTTCTATTAAGTGTTCATTTGCTCATCTATTTCTTTATGCTCTTTTGTAAAGAAAGGCTTTGGCTCATGTGGTTATATTATCTGAGAGATGGTTGTCTGCTCTGGAGGGTTTGTAGAGATGTTATTCCTTTTGCCAGCAGTTGATTTGAGAGATAGAGTACATTTTTATAATGGCAATAATATTGTAAATCCTAGAGAAGGACAGAGGAGGTATTTGTTGGTGTTATGGCATCCCAGGGAAGTTCCTAGCCAATGCAATTATCTCTGATTTTTAAAATACAGATCAATTAAGTTGTAACGTGAATTTTAAATGGTCTTATTAATAAAAACAAACCTGGAGCCAGGTATTGGGGTGAATGCTGAAAGATCAGAGAAACAAAACAAGCCACATCCAGCCTCACCTTGCCAAGTTCTCAGCTGATCTTGTTTCCTCAGACTGAAAGCTTCTTGAGTCCTCATCTGAATGGATCTCAGCTGTACTGCTGCTCAAAAGTCTAAAAGCTTAAAGGGGCTCTATCACGTCTTATATAACTTTTTGCTTCCTGCCATCATTTCCTGGGATTAAAGGTGTGTGTCACCATGCCTGGCTGTTTCCAGTGTGGCTTTGAACTCATAGCGATCCGGAAGGATCTCTGCCTCCAGAATGCTAGGATTAAAGGTGTGAGTGCCACCATTTTCTGGCCTCTATGTCTATCTAGTGGCTGTTCTGTTCTCTGACCCCAGATAAGTTTATTAGAGTGTACACAATATCACCACATTAAGTCAAACTAATCTTTAATAGTGGGCTAAACTCAATACTAAGCAGGCACTGCTGTGCTGAGCAGGCTGTTATAATGATCCTGGCATGTCATGTTTTCTCCCTTTCCTCAGGGAGTCAAATATCTTCTAATAATGAACTAAAGGAAAGCAGCCAGAAGCCTGGTTTTCAGTGGTGACTTAAATATAGCATGCCCTCACCCATGGCTCACTTTCTGTGGTATCACTTACACATGGTCAAAGGATCTCAAATATATGGAAAATTCCAGAATCAATTCCTGCATTTTAAGTGGTATACCCCTCTCAATAGAATGATTAAGTCTTCCTTCACCCCTTCAGACTCGCTGACCAGTGTATGCACTGTGTGTACTGCCTGCTATTTTGACAAATGTTAGTCATCACCATCATTGTTCTTACAGTGTCATGTGCTTGTCCTCTGCTGGCCCAGTGTTACAGCCCAGTCTGTACATCATTCACATCACTTTTTCTCACTAGATAGCATCAAATGTCCTTACATCACAAGTACCATATAATAAAAATAATACAATGAGATGATCACATGAGAAATCATCTTCACATAAGATTTATTTATGACAATACACTGTTATAATTGTTTTATCTCATCATTAGTATTGCTTACCACTTTGGTTCCTAAGTTATAAACTCATGATTACTGTAGGGTTGTGTGCATAGGAAACTAATCCTATATAGTACATATAGGGTTTGGTGCTACTAATAATATTATTAGGCATCCATGGTGTTCTTCAAACACACCTTGGTAAAACCAGGGGAGACTCCCATTTCCAATAATATTAACTTCTTGTTGACAAGACCTTACAATTCATTCACATTTTTATGTAGTTCATGGTACACGCAGTAGCTGAATGCAGCTGCAGGAGAGAGGGTGGGGATCAGGAAGCAGTGGGAAAGAGACAAGGAAGCCAGGAGAGGAATGGAAGGTTCTGGCAAGCATGAGCTTTGAGGAATGTTGCCTGCGTTTCTCTTTTCTACCTGTAAAATGGGAACATGGTGCCTAGCTTTATGATGTGCCAGGGATCTTCCTACAGAACACTTAGAGGCTATTTGATGCAGCTAATTATTTCTTTCCAATTCCTCCCTTTAAAAAAAACCCTATACTTCATCTAGAAGTTTTTAACAATTGATCCTTTTCTAACCGTCCTTCTCCATTTAGAACTCCCAAGGCTCTAGCATTTAGAAACACAGGTTAAACTACGTTAAACTGAAGTTAAGCATTCTTTTGAAGGCTTTGATATGATCTTTTCACACGGTCCATATGGTATTCTAGAGGCCTTTATCCCCAGATCCAGATCAAGGGCATCCTATTGACAGCCCCAGATCCGTTATGGGAGCAGAGAGGCAACCTCCTCCTCCATCAGCTGTTAAACACCATACAAGGTAGCACTGCTGTAGATGCCTGTCTCTATGCTATAGGTGGCCATTAGGTGAGGGTTACGAGTGTCCTATTAGTGAGAAACTTATTTTAATTCAACACTTACAAATTATGACAATGTGCATCTGATACTAGGGTGTAACAGATATAAAGCCAGGCAAGGAAAAGTATAAGGTCACCCAAGTCTCACAAATTACTGCTTTTTGTGACTCAGTTTATAACCTAATTTTAAGACACACATTGTTAAGTATGGCTCACTTTCCATAATATTCTAGAAGGTTATTACCACATTGAATATTTCTAAAAATCCATGTTCCTTTCAGTCTGCTCCTTTATGTTTATAATCTGTCCTTTCCATCTCTATTTACTGCATTTTAACAATACTTAAGTCAAGCATCCTTAGAAAGCTTATAAATAGCACAGTTTTTTTTCTTTTTTGACCAACTATTATGAATTGTTAAGAAGTATCTCTTACATTTTAGTTTATTAGCAGTCGGGCACTTTACTGATTCTTCTGTAGAGAGATGCATGGGGTATTTCACCTCTCTCTCTGACTTCCAGGGCCTCTTATCAGAGATAAGTAGCAAGCTGATTACTAAAGAATCCTGAAATTCCATGCTAAAACAAACAAAAACAAATACAATGTAAGGAGACATCATATTTAGTACTTGCTGGGTGCCTTCATATACGGGACTTACACAGAACTCACCAGAGAACAGCAGCACTCGCTCTTACTGGGTGTTAGAACAGTGTGCCTTTTAGACTATGGGAAACTAAGGCTTGAAGCTGTAAAGATTTTCTAACTCCTTTCCTCAGCAGTACATAGGAAGTTGATGTAGGCAATGTGGTTTATGGGTCTGACCAGACTCCATTTCGTCAACTGACGTACAAACCACTGAACTCTCTTTCACCTTGCTTGCTATAAAATGAGCACCACGATCTCACCTCACAAGGCCCCTGTGACTATTGCAAGTCGTGAGAGACACACAGTATCTCCTGCACAGGAAGTGTATGCTTGCTATTCATGTCCTTGTCATGGCTCCTAGTATAAGAATGTTTTCCAATACCATCCTTTCATATCACTTTGGTTCTCAGCTGTCTATTATTTTTAAATTGATTAAAGGATGTTAGGTTGCTTTTAGCAAGTACTTTGCACTTCACAGTATGAAAACATCTGGGAATGATGACTGATACTGAGAGAGTCTTGGTTTTGTGCTATCTATAACCATGGGGCAAGGGGTAGAATGTGTACCTTGTTTCTTGATGATATAGTGAAGTGAGGATGGTGGGCTACTCCTCCTGTGGGCATGTTATATTATACCAGACTTGGTCTCAGAGAATGAGAGGATATCTCCTGCCAGTCCTAAGGATGTCCTTGAAACAGATCTAGAACACAGAGTAAACTCACATGACATAAAACAAAGACAGGATTTCCAGGTTCTGAGTGACCACTGGTTATTCAAGCCTGGAAGAGTCCCCCCATCCCATCCCCACCCTGCAACTGGCTCCAGAAAAGGTTTCAGTTTAGCTGGCCCCTGGACTATAGTCGTAAACCAGGTGGGGCTAGCCTGGATTCATGACCCAAAGACACTCTCTGATGATGAATGTGGCTTGTTTTAAGCCACACAATTTATGATCTTTTGTTACTCAGCAGTTGTTAACTAACACACACATCAATCTGAGTTTCTGAAAATTTATCTAATTTAATCAATTTTCCCCAATTATTAAGCATCTTTAATTTACAATTAGAGCAAAATAAAATCTGCTTTTAATTTTATAAGAGGTTATTCATATTTTTTAATGATGTGAGATTACAGAATTAAGACAGATTAGTTTATAATCAAAGAGACATTAGAGTTAATCTAACCATTCTATTTTATAGATGAGAAAATTTAATCACATATAACTCATCTGTAATAAGGTTTATATTAGTCAACATCTTTACAGTACATTGCATTGTCTCTGAGCATTATGAAATTTTTACTGAGGAATTTATATGATTGCCCTGAAAGGCAGCCTTAATTTACATAAATATTCCTTATATATTATTTATACACATGATAAAATGTCCAAGCCTGGACCAGATCATACCCATTCTAGAAGTTTAAGGAGTGTAGGCAAGTGTGAGTCAACCCATGAGATGCTTGCAAGTCTCCCATGGGTGCTGACTGGTCCCACCAATAGTGCATGCCCTCTTCCATGAGTTTCAGTAGACTGCGTCTGAATATACAGTATAGTGGTTTGAATGAGAATGGCCCCTGTAGGCTCATATGTTTGAGTGCTTGGCTCTCAGTTAATGGAGCTATTTGGGAGGGATTAGGTATGGCCTTTTTGAGGTAGGTATGGTCTTGTTGGAGGTGTGTCACTGAGGGTGGGCTTTGAGGGTTCAAAAGCCATTGCCAGGCCTAGTCTCTCTCTTTCTCTGACTGATGCCTGTGGATCAGGATGTAGATCTTTCAGCTATTGCTCTAGAACCATGCCTGCCCAGTCATGATGATCATGGACTAATCCTGTAGAACTGTAAACAAGCACCAGCTAAATGCTTCTTTTTATATAAAACACTTGTATTGGTCATGGTGTCTCTTCTCAGCAATAGAACAGTAACCAAGACAGACAGTGACCCACATTTAATATGTCCCCTTGTGTGCTTCCTGTAGAAGGAATTTCTTTCATTCACAATGTCAATGGAAGAAGGCAGACTTAGCTTCTTGCTTTTGAAGGTCTGTGCTTAGTGATCTGGCCATATTCATAGGTTTGATTTGTGGACCTTTTGTTCCAGGGCTTAAAACTTACTCAAGGGAATCATGCTTTTCATGTATGGTGTTTGTTCATTCAGTTAACTAAATATTTGACCCTTACTTTTCTTTCAGAGAGGGGTGGTTAATTTTCTCCTCTTTACGGTGGTTAGCCCATCTGCTCATGCTGGATTCAATAGTGCTCAATACACACACACACACACACACACACACACACACACACACACACACAGACACAGACACACAGACATACACACCAGAGACTGCCAATTCTTTGAGTTTAGTGAGGAGTATCATATATGAAGTTTTTTCTCAAATAATATCCAGAAACATGCCTTAGTTATTAATTTGATGTTTGCTAATTGATTAATTAATTGATTTGTGTGGATTAGAAAGCAGGTAGCAAATGTCATTAGAGAAGTGATAGCAGAAATTATCATAGTTGATAGGAACCTGGGAGATGGTAGTGGCTCTAAGTAGAAACCTAGTACCAGTTGAATATATCATAAAAGGGGTACTGGCAGATAGATAAGGACAGAGGGCACAGTGGGGAGGTCAGAGCCATTGGGACTGGATGGTGGGAATCAAACCCAATATTGCAGCAGACTTTGTGTTTGGGGTTTAGGAGCCCTCTGACAAATGAAACAGCAAGAAAATCCACAGTAGGCTGTGCACAATCTTCCCCTTCCCTGCAATTCAGTCCCCACAACACCAAGAAGCTTCACTCCATTGAGATTTTTCAGGTACTCTCTGTTCCTTAAGTGTGACATCTCCCCAGCTCTAAGGCCCTATCTTAAAACAAAACAACAATGTAAAATAAAATATGTTGATTATGGAAGCTGACTTTCATTGATACAAGGGAGACATCATATCAAAGTAACTAAATAGGAGTGGAGATTGATGGATACTATGAATCAGCTAAGACTCCTAGCCAATAGTGAAGAAGGTGCCTGAACTGACCTTTTCCTGGAATCAGATTGGTGACTACCTAACTGTCATCATAGAATTTTCATTTATCCAGTAACTGATGGAAGCAGATGCAGAGATCCACAGCCAAGTACTGGGCCGAGCTCTGGGAGTCTAGTAGAAGAGAGGGAGAAGGGAATGTGTGAGCAAGGGGCGGGGGGGGGGGGGTTCAAGATCATGGTGAGGAAGAACAAAGAGCCAGCTGACCCTAGCTCGTGGGAGCTCACGGACCCTGTACTGACAGCTAGGGAGCCTGCGTGGGACTGACCTCAGCCCTCTGCATACGGGTGACAGTTGTGTAGCTTGGTCTGTTTGTGGGCCTCCTAGCAGTGGGACCAGGATCTGTCCCTGGCCCATGAGCTGGCTTTTTTGAACTTATTCCCTGTGGTAGAGTGTCTGCCTAGGTTGGCTCAGCCTTGATGCAGCAGGGAGGAGCCTGGTCCCTCCTCAACTTGATATGCCATGCTTTGTTGACTCCCATGGGAGGCCTCATGCTTTCTGAGGAGTGGATGGTGCAGGGAGAGGCATAGAAAGGAGGTGGTGGGGGGATCAGGAGGAGAAGAGGGAGGGGAAACTGTGGTTGGCATGTAAAATAAATAAAAATAAAAAGGAAGTTAAAAAAGAAGAAAGTGCCCCTCTTTTATTTGAGCGTCTTTACCAGAAGACCCCCCTTGTCCATACCTTACTGCATTTGCCCCTCCTCCTGAGTGGAAAAGGCCTGTCTTTGCTGCTATTGAACATGACTCTATTTTTAGCCACAACCTTAGGGGTCATTTGAAATTGTGTCTGACCTTCTAAGCCATCCAAGTTGGATGTCAATACAGACTGAACACCCATTTTTGTTTTCTCATTATCTAAGTCCCTATTCAAATGTCAGCTGCATCAGGGCCTGAAATGCCCAGCCTTTAGAGCAGGGTAACTTTCCTGCATCATGCCCATCAGTCCTGCCTTGTGGTCTAAAAGTATCTAAAGGAGCTCAGTGAATCTTACTAGAACAATATTTTCTTAGATTCACATATCATTATGTATTTAGTTATCACGCTTAGGCATACAGATTCCTGCATCAGAAATACTTTGTAATGGCCTTTGATTTTACTATTTACATTAATGCACATCAACTCAGTAGTGTGTGATCAAAGTGTCCGTCACCCAACCCTAAATGACCCAGAATTCTTTAAATTTGATGTCAGCCATGTTTATACTTATTGTCTAGATAAAACAGGGATGAAGGAATCAGCTATGAAACCTGAACACAGTTAGCTTACTATTTAGTGTCTCATGTGTAAAATGAAGATTAAACAATAAAATTAAAACAAGCAAAGTAAAAACAAGTTAAACATGTCTGAGGATTGTGTGAGATAATAGTAATCTTAGAACAGCCTGTTCTATAATAAATACTACATGTACTACTGTGATGGCTAATATTGGTTGTAAACTTAACTATATCTGGGATTAGCTGGGATCCAAACTGGGTACACTCAGAAGCAATTTTCTTAGATTATTTGAAGCTAGAAAACCCACTCTAAATCTGGACCGTGCCTTCCAGTGGCAGCCCACATGAAAGGACATGGAAGAGGGAAGCTTTTACTTCTTGCAAGATCAACCTTACTCTCAATAGCAAGTTCATCTGTCTTGTTGCAGAGGTATTCTTTCACCTGTGTTAGAACCTCCTTCAGGATTTCAGTGTAGACTGAAGACCAACAGCTTTCCAAGAATCTTCTAGGACTCTACTGCCAGAGTGGGACTGCAGAGACATCCATCCCCACGGACTGAAGAACTACTAGATTCTTGTCATTTCTGTCACGAGACGATCATTGTAGTCCATCTACTTGAACCACATCCTGTGAGCCAGTGTAGTGAACACTGTATATAGAATGAATCTATAGATAGACACAAATAGATAGATCCATTCTTTGTATATCTATCTATGTATCTGTCTGTGTATGTATGTATGTATGTATGTATGTATGTATGTATGTATGTATGTATCTATCTATCTATCTATCTATCTGAGAAATACATTCTTTTGTTTAGAGAAACCCGACTAATACAGTTTCCATTCTTATCTACCCATCTTGTGGGTTAGAGGTTGAACATTATTGACATGGCTGATGAAATTTAGGTCTGTTCATTATTGTGGCATATTGTAACTTTAAATGTGCAATTTTGTGACTTCCCCCATTATTATGTTACCAGTGCAATCCATGTCCCAATAAGTCACAACATATGCATCACCACAGACATGCACTTTGCCTATTCCAAGACCTCAGTTGAAGGAAATCATGCAGTATGCATTCTTTTGAGTCCTGCTTTTTTATATTACATATATTTTGAAATAATTTTATTGTTTTCATGTCTGATATATGTATGTTGGCACAATTGCCATAGCACATGTGTGGAGGTCAGGGAACAATTTTTGGGAATCATTTCTCTTTTTCCACATTTATGTGGGTTCTAGGGATTGAACTCTGGTCATCAGGCTTCCTGGCCCAGTACTTTTAGCCACTCAGCCATCTCACTGGCCCCCTCTTTCGTACGTTTTGACGTTAGTTTACATCATTGTATGCATCAGTAATTTTTTTCTTCCTCAGGCCTGAGTGGTATTTCACAGGTAGAGATACAAGTTGTGTTCCCATTCTCCAATTGAACATGTGGGTTGTTTCTAGTTTGGAGGGCTCTTGTGAATAAAACCACACAGACATATCTTATGAGTAAAGCATATAGTCCATATAAACATGCATGTATACAGCTGCAGAAATATGCCTTCCTTTCACCTGGGTAACACTGAGGAGAAATGGCTCAGAGAAGTGGCACAGAGTGGCTTTTAGCTGTGATTTGTGCATAAAAAATTTCCTTACAGCTTTCATTTTCATTTTATTCTTTAAACACATTATCACATTAATTAATTTATTTATTCTCTCTCTCTCTCTCTCTCTCTCTCTCTCTCTCTCTCTCTCTCTCTGTGTGTGTGTGTGTGGGGGGGTGTTACACAATGTACATGTGGAGGTCAAAGGATAGCCTAACAGGAGTGTATTCTTTCCTTGCACTCCCTTCGGTCTGGGTCTGGAGTGGGAGGGGCCTGTTGGCCTGGGAGTTGCAGGCTGGGTAACAATCATCTTTACCCTTTGAGTCATCTGCCCAGTCCTGAGTTCCCTCTCAGGTAGTGGGGCCTTTCTTTTCACCTGCTTACTGGCTGTTCATCTATCTTCTTTAATGAAGTACCTGTTCATGGTTTTTTTTCTGATTTGTAACTGGCCCATTTTTCAAAATTATTGACTATTGTTTGTAACTTGAATGCTTACGTAATAGTCAAAATGTATGTGCAGAACATTTTTTTTATATTGATTTCATTTGTCACTGGAAAGAAATCACTGCCCAAATGGTTCACTTATCCTCAAATAGATTCTATGAAGTATTGATACCTTTCTTCTAGAATTTCACACTGAAATGAGGGCCAAAGCAGGTGTTGCCACCATCTGAGCATGATAATCATTTGCAGATGCTCCATATGGTCTCTCTAGAAGTTCCCATTCGACATTATGTAGTTCTCCACATTTTTATACTTTTGTAACTTAATCATTTCCTTCCTACCCTTGTTTTAATTTGTCTCTTCAAGGAGAAAAAATGTATTCATGTGAGAATAATTAAATTCGATGAACTGAGTATTTGAAGCAACACTTTCTTTTTTATCCTGATTTTCTCATTTTGGGGATATACCTCTTAATTTAGGGGAGCAGGGTAGGCTTCACTTTCTAGGTACAAGAAGGTAGCTGTGAAACTTGAATGGTTTTGTTAGCTTGTATCAGGGTCATTACAGTAGCAACAGCTAAGAAATGCTAATACAGACTTCGAAGATGTGTTTGTTAATGGTCCTCATACAAAGACTGTGACAGAGTTGCCCCTAATTCCATAAACAGAAGGCATATTAATCCCTTTAGTTGACAGGTGCTTAAATGGGCAGATTGGATGAGTAATTGGGTTGTTTTCCTAATCCTTAGCTTTGAATATAAATGAGAAATGCCTCGATATTTTTATTTGTCTTCAGTAACATTTTCTAATTGATTTATTTAAAATGAACTGTTTCTGCAAAGCAGTAAGCCCTTCCACATCTGTTTGTATGAGAAGGATTGCAGTTTAAAACATTGTTAAAAGCCAATACCTTTTAACATTCAACCCCTTCTCTAGCCCCCATGTAAAGGACAAGGGAGGTTATCTTTGGAACCACATCTTATTTGGGGGGAGGGGGGTGGGCTGTCAACTGTCCCCTGTGACCAGGATAGATTTCTTTGGAATACACGTCATCTTATAGGTCCATAGGACACAAATTCACTTCATACTGTGTGACCCAAAAATGTTAAAATGGTTTCCAAAAGAGTCTAATGTACTCTCAGGAGGGGTGTATGTCCTGGAAAGACCTGGCTAAATATGCTTCTTCCCTTGATGACAGTGAGCGATTACTTAACATTTTAGAGTGGGCTGTTATATTTCTGAACCTTTTGTTTCAGACTCTCACCTGTCACTGGGATGAAAGATTGGGGGAAATTTTTAAAGGGAAAGAGGTGGCCTGAGAGGAACGAGAGATACTGTGTTTAGCAATATAGGAAGATGAGTTTGGAGGAAAACACTGGAAAGTTTCAGATATCAAACTGGGCCAACCAGACCAGAAGGCAGCTAAAGATGGCACTCTGTAATCTGCGGTGACCTCGCAGTGGCCCGCGGTGTGTTAGCCGCTTTTCTCGTCTCCGGGACTGAAAACCCGGCAGAAGTGAGTTAAAGGAGAAGCGCTGGTCATGGCGTCCCAGGATTCAGTCCGTCTTGGAAGGGCAGAGTGGCTTTCTGCATACAGGAGAGTGTGGAGATGTTTCTAACTGAAGCAGAAAACTAGATCAGACCCGAACAGAAACTAACCTGCAGAGATCCATGGCCCCCAGTGCTGCCCCTGGTGGCTACACCCTCCATCCCAAAGGTTCTTTTGCCTCCAAAACTGCTCCACCAGGTGGGAACGAAATGTTCAAAACAAACCTATTTGATGTATTCCAGATTTAAACCATAACATGCATAACATTAGCAGCACAGTGAAGTGCTGGGAGAGAGAGGGCAGGCACCAACTTTCAGAACCAGCTGCTCCAGACAGACCTTAGCACAGAAAATCAATCAGCTGAGAAAACATATTTGCATACATATTTCACCACCACCCTAAAATTGAAGGCTAGTTCTCTATTTTGTGTCCATGTCTACTACAATCTATAGAGTCTGAATACTTGATTCCTACAAATAGCAGGATGAGATTTTTTTCATCGATTAGCATTTCTAATGTTAACAAATATTTTGAAGTAGTGGTCCATGAAGATATTGGTAATTGTGGAATAGGATATTATAATTATTATTCAATGGTTGCTGGAGTACCTACAAGAAAAGACCCATGTCATTCACCTTTTGTATTTTCTGTATTTACTGAATACCACAGCTTGCTTCCAAAGATGCACAAAGGAGTCAGTTGAAGAAATAGGCTCAAACCAAGAAGCACCTCCAGATGTGAATACTTTTTAGATACAATGTGACAAACCCTTTTACTTGAATATCAAGTGCATCCTCCAGTGTCTGCCCACCTGGCTGACAGATTCCCTTTGGCACAGCAAAGTGGCAATGTTAGGAATGACTGTTTCCTCTGGTGTCAGTAGCAACACTCTGGGGCGACTGTCAATGCCAGAGGATGGCATACATGTTCATGAAATTCCCTTCCTGAGGTCTTGTTTCTTTCTAGAGTCTTTAACTTCAGGGTGGACACTTGCAGAGGTGAGTTTAGAGCCGACTTATCTCTTTCCCCCTGTCATGTGAGAATGGGAGATTCTGAGAAAGGAAATGTTTGCCTTTGTTTAAAAAGACTACAGAATCATTTTTTTCCCATTCACCTTTCAGCTCCATGGTTAATGTAGTTTCATGGAAACAAGCAATCCTTTTATGCTAGGTACCACATCTGTTTAAGGAGCTGGATTACAAATGGCATTAAACTGTTGTGTTTATTTTGGATTAGTTCAGTTTAATTACAGTCTCAGTATTTTCTAATCATATTTTTTTATTCAGACATTAATCTGGCATCACATGCTGATCATTATGACAGCCCCTTAACATGAACATAATATAAAACTTTCACTTCATACTTAGAAGAGTGTGAGGCTTGTGCCACAACTATGTGCTCAGGGTCACTGATTTCTTATCCAATATGACTATTACTACTTTTTTGCATTTCACTAAATTTCATAAAACTACACCAGTTTATTTTCATGTATTTGAAAACATCAGTCCTCTTCATTAGTTATAAATGCAAACACTAAGATTCATTCATCTTCCAAGGGAACTTTGAGATTAGCAGAAGGTTTTCTTTATCATGTACATTTCACAACCACAGAGTTGTTTAATGTAGACACATTTAACAGGAAGGTAGGCATTCGCTCTATATTTATTCTCAATTTTCCTGTGAATGGTTTGACTTTTAAAAATGCAGTTAGTGTTCTTTTCAGGTAACAGGAATTGTAAAACGGAAAAGAGCAGCAGGGAGAAGTGACTTAGAGCATAGCATGCCCCATGCCTGGGGGTAGGGGATGCAGGCTTTGAGTCAGGGACAGATACAATCAGAGCTTTACTACCCTTTGTCAAAAGTTTCTCAACCAGGGCTTGGGTTTGCCACTCTACACACTGCTCTCTTGGCTTACTGGGGAAGGCAGACGGAAACACATTGGAAGATCCCTCTCTCTGTTCTCTTACCAGCATGTAAGGTCAACACTTAAGGTGCACATACAACCATACATTTGAAATTAAAATTAATAATTTAGTTTATCAAGTGGAGTAATAAAACTAAGATGAGGATTATTAAATGATGTAAATCATAAGTCTCTTAATTGTTAAATAAGCATGAAACCTCACCATTTAGCCAAAGTTTAGTTGCAATTCAAAACTTCCATATTTCATAATTTGGGGATTGTTTTAACACTATTTTTCATACCAATAACAAGTATGCTCCTTTTCTTTCCCCAATGTTCATACTTTGAGATAGATAGCTTATTAATATAGTGTAATATTTCTCTTTCTAGAGACTGTGGCTCACTATCTGCAGATCAGAATGGTCTAATTATACATCAAGAATGAATAGAAAGAATTCCTTGAATTGGATCACATTGCTTGATCACATACTTAAAATACCAGTTGCAATATGGCAAGTCCATTCAGCTAATGCAGCAAATTGTGAGGATAGGAGCTGATCTGTGGTTGTCAGGAGTTTAAGGGGAAAGACATTCCAGAGTAGTAGGTAATGGAAGGCATGTGAGTGACAGACAGACAAATGGAGGCAAAGATACTCATATAGACCTTTATGCAAATGCTCTGAACCCAAAAAGTTGTGTCTCTAGGATACCTAGAAAGAATTAATGGAGCACTACCAGGGAGAGTCTGAGGGGACCAGAATGGCCTCATGTGGGCAATTCAGGGGAAACTTTACATGAGAGAAAGCACTTAAGCTGCAGAGTCAAGAATATCTCCATCAACAACCTTAACTTGATATGATCATCCCTATCTAACATATTCAGGGAAAGCTTTGAGTAGAGACCCCTGGGGAACACACACAATGCTGAGTCCAAGAACTGTGTGTGTGGTCCTATCAGAGACTGATGACTACTTAAAAATATTCCTCTTATGTGGTGCTCAATGGGATTAGAAGAGTTGAGTTTAACAGTCTTGTTCTTTACTGTTGCATCTTCTATAGTGTCTTATCCATTGCAGGTGTTCAAATACCTATTAAATCATGCCTC
Source organism: Peromyscus melanophrys (assembly GCA_902168415.1). Classification (NCBI taxonomy): domain Eukaryota; kingdom Metazoa; phylum Chordata; class Mammalia; order Rodentia; family Cricetidae; genus Peromyscus; species Peromyscus melanophrys. Next base: position 14,517 of record CABHPR010141584.1, read on the forward strand.
CTGTAGTAGGAGCTAGGTGGGGACTGCCAATAATTAGGTTCCTGTGGTAAGTAAGGAGGTTACTGGATGATATTTCAGGGCATAGAGTAAACTTCCAAATATTTGTCATTGTAGTCCCAACACAAGATGAAGTACAGGTCAATAAAAGGAATGAATAGTAACTTCTATTTAGCACTCCCAACGTCTCTATGCCATGATAAGCATCTCTCAGCAAATCTTTAAACAATCTGCACACAGCTCTTGCCCTGCTTTGTGGGTAATGGAATTGGATGTCAAGAGTGAACTGACTTATTCGAGGACGTGAAGTTGGTTAAGCCTGAAACTGAGTAGAAAATAACCCAACATGGTGCTCAGAGTGACATGGGCTATGGCAACAGGATCTTTGCCAGAGAAAAAGCAAAAGTTTATTGGATGAGCAGGGATGAAGCCCATAGGAGTGGAAAACCCTCCTAATTTTACCACAGAGAACATGCCAGTATAGATGCCAAGTAGGTTACAGAGTTAAAAATTTAAAAAGCATCCCAGAAGCACTGTAATATTAACCACTTATCCATATCTATAGGGAGAAAGACATTTTATCTGTGAACTTAGTGGAAAGAACAAAATGCAAATAATGATGGATTTGAATGCATCAATATTTACTCTATCTATAAATCAAGATAATCAAAGAATACCATGCACAAACTTGAAAAGCAAATGGCAACTTTTGAAAATCATAAAACACAATCCTGAGATTAAGAAACTCAGTGTAGCATAATATAATCAAGTGTTATAAATCAGCAATGAAAGTATAAATTTTGCAATTAAAAATAAGCAGAGGAATCAAGCACCTTTCCCAAGAAATAAAAATAGATGATGAGCATGTGAAATCACACACAACTTTCTTGATTCTCATGGAAACAAAAGTAAAGCTGTGGTGAAAGATGCCTGTGCCACCCGCCAGACTAGTGAGGATTAAATAGAAAACCAAAACCAAACCTGTACTGGGAAAAACTGTGAAGAAACAAAACAAAACAAAACAGAACAAGTACTATAATGTTCTCTTTGAGTGTTTGTTAAGACGTTTCCTCTAATAGTAACAATTGGGGAAAATTCTGTTATTGTTAATTGTGATTGTTGTTAGCCAAATCATTCCAGTTGCATCCAATAGAATATTAGGGATCCATATTTAGATATAATATTTAGAGTACCTAGTAATACTGTATTGAGCAAATGACACATATGTAGAGAGCAATATTGCTTTGTTGAAATACTCATATAGACAAATAAGAATAGTTAATTTCATAATCATAAAACTCTAATATTAAATATGAATATTTTTCAAATTTCTTACAATTTGGAAGTTACAGTAGTTACAGTAGAAAGTTACTATAGATTTAAAATATAATGACAAAATGATATGTTAAAATTTGAATTTTTATTTGAATTCTGAATATGTAACTAGAAATGAGGATTTTTTAAGTTTTAAATTAATTTTCTTTACCTCACTATCATAACACATACCAACCATCCTTAGTGGAATTTGAGAAAAACAAAACAATTGAAGACTATCTAATGTTCAGTTTATTCCAGAACAATCTAATTAAATATATTTTAGAATAAATTATATGTTGATAGTTTAACTCATTTTTAAAATTAGGGAATGATAAATCCCATTTAGGAAGGAATCTAGCACCCCCAACATCTAGTGACAATGATTGTTCAGTATTGTAGCTAATGTAGATCCCCACTACTGCACTGTCCAGTGCATACAGAGAGGAGAGTATCTAAGCTAGACACAGAGAGAGAAAGATCTTTTATAGGCCAGAATGGAGAATATCTCACAGGAAAGAAGCTTGCATAGACTGAAAGAGATGAGATAAGATGGCAAATTCTGAGACTGTAAGGATACTGGAACCAAAGGATGTTGTGAGCAGATGCTGGGAAATGAGGCAAAGAAGTGAATGAGGCTGAGTTCCTGGCCTGAAATGAGAATTCATCTTGGAAGTACAGGAGGGAGAGTGGCACACACGGATGGATGTTAGAAAAGCCACCCAGCATCAAACCAGAAAACGATTTAGAAGTAAGCTAATGAGAATCATGGGAAATGATTAGATATTGCAAAAACCCAAGTGGGATTTATTAATGATGAGGATGTGAACAAAGTAAGTGGCCATGGACATGGAAAGAGCCTGAACCTGAAATATGAGAGGGTGGTAGAAACAGTTCAGTAAGGCGTGGGAGGTGGAGGAGAGCAGAATAAAAAGGAACACTTGTATCACAATTTCTAGTTTCAGGGTCAGATCACTAGAGGAATGATGGGACTCTTTCAAAAATATTTTTAATAAAATACAATTACACCCTGTCTTCTTTTACCCGCTCCAGCTCCTCTTATGCTTATCCATTCCCTCTCAAACGTATGACCTCTTTTTTTCTTTAATTACTACTGGTACACCTCTCTCTCTCTCTCTCTCTCTCTCTCTCTCTGTGTGTGTGTGTGTGTGTGTGTGTGAAGAAATACATAAATACAACCTGCTGAACTGGCTGAGTCTGTTCAGTGTTGTTCATATAAATACGATTTGGGGGCTTACCACTTTGTGTTGGATAACAAATTAGGGGGCTCATCCCTGGGGAAGACTACTTCTCCATCTGTCACTAGCTGTTAATTGGCTCTAGCTCTTCACCCCTCTGCCCATAGGGTGGGAGTCCTGTGAGATTTTCCCCATCCTTATTGACATGCCAGCTACTGTTGGGTTTGTTCATGTTGGGTTGAAGCAGCCATATTATTGAGATTCCATGGGTTTAGTGTCCCTGTCATATCTCAGAGCAGACTTCCTGGTCCTCTGGCTCTTAAAATCTTTCTGCCCCTCTTCCACTGTTGCATGAATCCTAATTGGTCTTAATTAAAACCTGGAGCAGATATCAGGGTGAAAGCTGAAAGATCAGAGAAGCAGAGCAGGCCACAGCCACCACCTCTTACCTCACCAACTCCTAAGCCTGAAAGAGTGCGAGTTTTCCTTGGTTATGATAAAAGGTAAATTAGATATGAAACTTTATATTCACAAATATAGGATAGATGATAGAATATTTTATTTAATTTTGCCAAATACAAATAGACTAGACATTATAATTGAAATTCTTGCTTGACAACTGTTTTGGTATATATAATTTTTACTATGTTAAAGTTAAAACCTTCTTTTTTGATAAGTCAGAAAAGGGAAGTGCTTTGGGATGATCTTTCTGTATACTCTGAATATGTGTTGCTACCACTGGTTAATAAAGAAGCTGCTCTGACCTGTGGCAAGACAAGTTATAGCCAGGCAGGAAATCCAAGCAGAGAGACAGGGAGAAGGAGAGTGGAGTCAGGGCAGATGCCAGCCTGCAGCCCAAGGAGCAACATGTCAGCAGATTGGTAATGCCATGGCCATGTGGCAAAACATACATTAATAGAAATGGGTTAATTTAAAAGGAAAGAGCTAGGTAGCAAGAAGCCTGAGCCATAGACCAAACAGTTTTTATGAATAGTAAGCCTCTGAGTGATTATTTTATAAAAATGGCTGCTGCCTGGGTGGGACCTGGCAGGACAGAGAAACTCCAGTCTACATTCTACCATATTCCTGAGCCTTGAGTGTCAAGCTGTTTTTAGATGTCCACTGGGGCTGGGCTCTCCACTATCAGCAGCTTTCATTTTACCAATTGTGGTTTTCTGTAATGACCTCTGTCCATTGTAAAAAGAAGTTTCTTTGATGAGGGGTGAGTGCTACACTGATCTGTGTATGAGGATAAATATTTAGAATGTAGTTAGGTAAGAGGCAGCAGTAGGTTCTTCTCTTGGGCCCATGACCGTATCAGCCACGGAGAGCTGGCTGGGCCGACAGTACAAGGAGTGCATTCCCTTGAGTGTTGAGTGGGCCCTATGTCCAACTAGGCAGCTGTATATTTGAAATATTGAATATACGGCCCTGGGAGCCCTGGGTACTGAAGGTTTAATGTAATCCTGAAAAAAAAAAAAAACCACACTGACATTTGGAGACTAAGATTATTAAAAAGACTCTTGGATCAAAACAATCACAATGGCCATAGCTAAGAGGAAGAGAAGGTGGAAGAGAAGGAGGAAGAAGAAAAGTTGATATTATAGAAGCTGTAAGAAAGAAACTCAATGACAGTAAAACACTGTAACTCCAGAGATGAATGAGAAAATACTAAACATTACTTTTAGATCTTTTCTCTTACTTCATAGACTCTGGATAAAATGCTCAGCTCTAAATACCCTTTTTTAAGAATTTAAAGAAATTCTATACAAACTTAGGCATTTCCAGTTGGATCTGTGTTAGCACAGACGCTCCTCCTTGAAGAGCCTTTTTGAAGAGCTGGCCTCGTTATCAGATGTCATTGGTTTTTATTTGGATTTTGAGATGTGGCTTCAGACTCAGTATTGTCTCATCTTCCTAGGAACAGTGTTCTTGTCTTAGACAAGTGATTTCTTCTATCTCAGAATAGCAGCATGCTGAATCTGAAGGGAATGAATATAAACAATGCAAAAAAGTGAAAATATACTATTTTAGCTATAGAGTGAGCAGAAAAGAAACTGGAGTATTTGTCATGTGTGGTATTCTTAGTAAACACGTGACCAAAAACAAAATTGCAAGTATAAGAGATAGAAAAAAAACAATACATTGAATTATGCAGATCAATGAAGAACTTTAAAATTGTTCATTGACATTTATAAAATATTACACTTGGTAGTTTATGCAGGATATTGCTGCAGAGTGATTTTTATTAGAATACTGTTTTTAATATGAATAACACACAGATATTCACTCCATGTCTGTTTTGTTAAATGCTTGAATATATGTATAAAGGTAGCATTTATGACTAGAGTATATTTGGCAAATGTGTAAGATGTGAATACATGCCATTGTTGTTATCATTTATGTTTTGGGTCTAAATTTATTTCTTAATATTTACAGACATCCTAAGTCTAGAACCTTCCCATGCAATGATGAGGAGGAAAAATTTCCCATGAACACTGGCAGTGGTTTCTACTGCTGTTTAGTATTTGACTTAGTGAAATCCATTGTGGACTTCCTTTCTTCCTCTAGCTAGTTTTTGATAAGTTGAAAAATAGACCATTAGAGCTTGGGTTTCATTTATAAATGCATATCATATTTGTAATTATGTTAAACACAAGCAGAAAAATGTTACATAGATTAAACTGGACAGTAGCCAGATTCCTTTAGATACTGGCAAAGTGAAAAACAAGAACACGCTTCTCAGTGTCTTCACACCCACACGGTGACTTCTGTCTACTTTATCATAATTCTTAAGTTTTCAACTAATGGCCTTGTTTAGTCATAATTTAAAAAATAAGTTATGAATGTGAGGATTTAGAAGATGGATTTTAAAAAATAAAATATTTGTCTGTGCCAGTCACCCAGAGAAAAAATTATTTTCATGTGGTTTATTAAATGTTAAATAAAACAATTAAATCATTTTTATTCATATCATTCCTTAGCTATGTAGAATATTGAAATTTTAGATTTTGAAGAGGTTTTTATATCACTTAGTCTGATATTTTAATTTGAATATGCAAAATATGATATACAAAGAGGTATATTTGCCCAGAGACAAACCTTAGCTAGCTTTTGAGTTTACCTTCAGCTCAAATTTCTTGATTCATGTTCTAGTATTCTTCTGGCACTCTCCCTAAATATACTTCATATAATTGTGCACAGGGGATCCATTCATATTTGAAATCTAACCTTCCTCTTTTAATGGTATTTCTTGCTGAATAAATACAGGTTCTCATTTTGTGAAGAGTTTGACTTTGAGATATTCAAATAAGGCATATTTTATTTAATGTCTTTTCTAGAACCTTGTGAAATTTGAGGAAAATTAAACTCTCTTTACAGAAAGAGAAAAAATGTTTTGAGGATGCAATTTTTTTCCCTAAGCCCTTGTAGTTATATCAGTCAATTACTCAAGAAGGTAGCTTTCAAAGCAGAATATTTTACACTTAACTAAGAAAATACAGACTTAGACATTGCTGCTTTACAATTATGGTTCTTTAGGGAAGGGAGTGACCTGTGCAACCGTCTTGAATCACCTCACAGGATGACATTAATCAGAAAGTTACAGTTCCTCAGGGAAGTCGCCTTGGTACATGATGTTGGGTACAGATGGGGAGGGAAATTATGATGTCAGGGAGGGAGGTACTACTTTGTGAGAACAGTCTTAAGGATCTATGAGGAGCCCCAGAGCCCCAAGTCTGTTGATGAAAGGGACACAGGATAGTACAACTCTTAAGCCTCTCAGAGCCCAGTGATGCACTTCCATTATCCTCTTGCTAAGCCACAGCAATTTTCATTGCCTTTTGAAGGAAAGAAAAAGAATAAAGTGCTCTGCTTTTATTTGGAGAAAAGGGCACACAGTTTCAGAAGGCTGTCTTTGCTGGCCCTGCCTAATGAAGCAGCTGAGGTATCATGTGAATGGAATAGCCAGAGTGGAGGGAGATAAGAGCAGCTTGTGTAGCGGCCTTGATGTGTGCGTTGGCATGAGCAACCTATGGTTGGCTTTAGCAAGTAATGGTTGATTTTCTCTGTGAATCTTACAAGAGGAGAATCCTCCTGGAAAAGATGTGTTTCATTTATGTGACTTCCTTCTGTTATTGGCAGCCCTGCAAATGATCTGGAACAGGTGGGCATACCAATAAACAAAGAATGTGCTTTATAGCCTGCCACCCTCCACTTATCTTATTTTGATGAAGACACATACAGGAAGGATCATATTTGTACTTGATCTTGTGTTGGGAACTGTAAAGCACTAACAAAATAAAGGGGACAATTTCTCTTTGCTAAGTTAGTTGACTATTAAAATTGAGAATAATTTTCTTGCAATTTCACAGTACAGTTTTTCATGGATGGCGCTCATCATTTAGGGCGGGAAATGGAGAAACAGTCTATCAAAAACAGATAAAGATAAGCCACAGCACAGCCTGCTGTTTCTGCTATTTTGGATGATCAAGCTTGTGCTCAAGTGAAATCATGACAGATTCATTTATATGAAATGGCCATTGCTGATCTCCTTGCCAGAAAGTAGATTGCTTTTTTTTATTTAGGAGATTTGCAGATCAGCCCTTAGCTTTCTTTAGTTAGTGGCAACATGGCACCTGCCCAAACTGCCTCTTCTCATCCAGTTGGTATTGCCAATATCTTGGGATGCATGTGTTAAAGCATAGTCACATTCAATTGAAAAAAAATCTGTTAAGTGTTTTTATCACATGCAGAGCTGGATGGGCTGATATCCCAGGTAGACTAATATAAAGAGCTGGAATAGTAGAAATTTTGTTGTCCATTGAAACAATGCTAGAAGCAAGCAGAATCAATATTATGGGTGATTTTTTTTTTCATTTAATAGCATCTGCTGCTATTGACCATCTCTGAAGTACTTAAAGAATTTTTTGTTGCTGGTTCTACACGCCAAATTTATTGAACAACTGAACTCAATAAATGGATTGATTGGAAAACATAAAGGTATTAGATAGTTTCAGAGAAGAATCCTTCTCTAGAGCTATAAACTACCCGAGTAGAGTTTTTGATGGCTCTCTCTCTCTCTCTCCCTCTCTCTCTCTCTCTCTCTCTCTCTCTCTCTCTCTCTCTTTCTCTCTCTCTCTCTCTCTCTCTCTCTCTTCCATTGGCCCTCTGAGGGCTTGCCTGCTTGATTATTATTGGGGAGGCATGGGCTTCTTTTTTTTCTGCTAGCTCACATTCAGCAATTCTTACCCATGAGGCAGGCATTGGAAGAATTATTATCAGAGAAATGAACATGCTGTGTGAGTTTGTTGTGCAGTTTGCTTCTGCTCCCTCTTCACACAGGTAAGAGCTATTAGTGTCGGATAGGATGTTCATACTCTCACTCAATTACTGAGTGGCTACTAGGTGCAAGGTACTTGTATCACATTCCAGAAGCTCAGGGCAAAGCTGGCAGAGGTATCCGCCTTCTTGATCTTACATTCTAAAGCAACACTATTTTTCCTTGCCAGCTGGGAAAATGATGAATAAGTGAAAATAAAAACCCTTGGTTGTACTACTGACAGAACTGACTGTGGTGATCATAGACTTCCATATAATTCTGAAGATGGGTTTGCTGTTTAATTTTGTTCTCATTTACTGGCTACTGATTCCATGGAGTAGAGCCACATCTGGTTTACAGGCATTTGTATAGAGCCTGACATATGAAAATGTATACAATGCAATATTATATAATATATAATTATTTTATAAGTATATTATGTACAAAAATATGTAATTATACAATATAACATTTAATTATATAATATACACAAAAAATTATTATATAATATTGTATATTATATATATAAAATAGTCTATAGTGACCTAAATACATTACATATTATGTTTACATTCATACATACAGTTGATTTTACACAGAAGGTCTATTCTTACTATTCGTCACTGTTATACCCTATGAAGTAGCCCGGAACTCTGATTTAGTGATTCTAGGGAACATACTGGGTTAGTTCTTTCTATCATAACATGTCCATCAGCTGATGAATACAAGCCTTTGCTTTCTGTGTGATTCTTTGTAGAGCACCTTACTTAAGGTGGTATGATTAAGCAACATTGCAATTTTGTTAGCACACAGGCTTGAATGAAGCCATATAATGCACAGAGCTTCTCCTTAAGGCTCATCTCAGCCTTCCTGAGCTAGAGAAGACCAGACAATACTTAAGTATGACTCTTCAGACCATTTCTAATGGTGAAATCACTAACAGAAAGCACAGGACTGCAAAAAAGCATTGCACTGAATAGACTTAAGAGGACACTTGCTTACAGAATCAGCTGAAACAACAATCTGTGAGTAGTGCTGTTGGATCTCTGTTAGGAAGATATGCATCGGACAACTTACATTTATTTTTATTTTCTGCGCATTGAGAATATGGCATGAATGACCACAGAAGTGCTCTGAGTGTTTATTTGGTGTTGCAAGTAATTTTATTGGGTAGGTTATTTTATGCATAGGAGATCTGCAAATCATAATTGACTCTACACCCCCTCCTTAGGAGTGTGGTGTGTGTGTGTGTGTGTGTGTGTGTGTGTGTGTGTGTGTGATTGTAATTGTAGTTGTAATTGTGTGTCTTCTGTCTTTTCTGGTGAGTTCTGAGCTTCATCATTGAGGAACTCTAATACAGAGCTTGGAAATGGAGTTTGAGTCTGTGAGCAGGGAGGCAGGATAAGCTCTTCTCTTCTCAAGTGCTGGCTCCACAATGCAAATCTCTCCTCGGCCTGTGCCAGGCAAGTGTCATAAGAGACGCATGGTGCTGGATGATTCAGTCATCCAGCTATGACTCAAATGCTGCAAATATTGAGCAGGAGAAGGAATGGCTAGGGGGAGGGGAGGCAAGCAGAGATGCAGGCACTCAAGAAAATAAGCTGCCTAAGCTCCACCAGGCAGCCACAGGGCCACAGTGCTAGGTTCTGCCTTCTCAGCTGCAATGCTGGGCTTCACTGAGTCGTTCCACACTTCAGGAACCTAGTGGCCCCCACCTTCCCAAGATCAGACCTTGCCCTGCTGACTGCTTGTCCTTTTGAGGCAGGAGAGACCTGACCCACATCTGTACCCCTAGGAGCCTGAAGCTTGGCACAGGGCACAGAGTGCCCGATAACTGCCTTCATGATTGATTTGCTGTCTTGAGTCTTTTTACAGTTTCTAAGTCCAGCATTTCTGCTAGTGTCAATTGAATAGGCAGATGCCTGAAATCCCTTTACTGAGTAGAAAAAGCCTTTTATTCTGTAATTATAGAGGAAAAGAAAAGATCATAAAAATATTCAGTTGTAACAATTTAGTATGAATGCTTTTCAGTTAAAATATAATTAGTCAACAAATGTAAATCACTAATTATGAGTTCCTTTTCTATTTTGATATGAAGCCATACTTCAAGTGCCTATCGCAAGAGAAGACCTTAGTGCTAAAGCTGCATAAAAATGTAGGAGAAAATAGAAGATCAATTTGAAAAGTGGAACAAAACAAAAGCAAAGCTGCCTATTTTGCATTTGATTGGATTTGGACAGAGAAAGCAGAGTTGTGAGGTATAGTTGTTGCAAAATCAAATCTATTTGGTATCATATTTTGATGAGAGAGAAACAGAGAGAGGGGTGGGTAGAATAGGCTTATGGATTTGCATAGAAGATCATGCTGCATTTGGTATGGAATGTCCCCTGTTGTCCTGTATGTTAAAGACTTAGTCCCAATTTGGAGATGTTGTAAAGTAGTGTAACTTCTTAAGAGGTAGGGCATATCGAGAGGCCTTATATCCCTGGGGGGATGACTTCGAAGGGCATTGTGGGATTCCATTCTTGTCTTTGTGCTCTTTCTCTTCAGTTGTGAATGGCTTGTTCTGCCATGTGCTTTTGCCTCAAAGACCCAAAGCATGGAGCCAGTGGATCATGAATTACAACCTCCAAAACAGAGTCCAAATCATCTTACTCTTATGATATCATAGCTCAGAGTAACAAGTATCCTGTGGACCTCTGCTTCTCCTGGGGCTTCAGCTTACATTTTCCAATGAATTACAGCAGCCACAACTCTGTGGCTTTCTGCCTGTCCCAACAGTCTGAGCTCCAGCCAATCTCATTTTGTAGACCACGCTGGGCATTTCTTGATGGTTACTGGGATTTTTATGAGGGTGTTGTGGTCCATCTTTGAAGACAACAAAAGAGAATCACGTTTTTTTGTTTTGGTTTGGGAAGTCCTTGTGTTATGTCTACCTCTCTAGGGCTCATCATCCTCTATTACTTGTTTTTTTTTCGTGACATTTGTAATATGTTGAATGTATTATAACATGTTTACATACACTCTAGTAGATGAGCAATTTCTATTTGGAAAATGTATTTTACTTTGCCAGCTTCTTGAAGACTTGGACAATTTCTACTTTGAGAACAACAAAGTATTCATTTTACAGATTTAAAAATAATTGATCACCAATGGCCAACTGTGTAGTAGAATCAATTTGTGACCCTGTTTTCTGTTCTTGTCCCCTGTATTGTGTAAAGTGATATGATGGACAGGTATTAAGTCACCCATTAACCTGTTCCTGACTTTATTTCTTCACTGTGCAGAACATCTGCTTGTGTAAATGCTCTTGATCATAAAGAATAAAAAGGACAGTGGCATTTTACCCTCTGCCAAGGTTGACTAGAAACCAACTTTACTCAAGTATCTCTACCACCTGCTGGTTCACTGAAGATGAAGCTCCTGGGCATGCACGGCACACAGGCCTTTTATGTCCTGTACCTGTGGTACTCAGTGGTGTGCGAGTACTCAAAGGAGCAACTTCCCTTCTCCCTTGGCACTTGCTGTCACTCCTTCATGAAGACGTTCAGGTTTACCCTGCTCTTGATTCTAAAATTCAATTTCCTTTTTCTTTTTGAAACAAGGACTCATTACTTTCCTGCTTTTGATTCTTAGGTGTACCACCACCTGGGTCTTAAATTCTGTCTTGGTGACCATGAGTAAAAGCACTTCTAACTCACTCTCCAAGTTTCCTTTCTGTCAGTGTGATAAAAAACACTCCAGGGGAAAACAACCTAGGGAGGAAAGGATTTTTTTCATCTTACACTTCCAGGTCACAGCACATCACTGAGGGAAGTCACGGTGGGGAACTCAAGGTAGGAACCTGGAGGCAGGAATCAAGAAAGAATGCTGCTGTCTCTACCACCCATTGACGGATGCTTGGCTGTCCTTTTTATACAACCTGGGACTGCCTGCCTAGGGATGGTACTGCCCACAGTAGGCCTGGGCTCCCTGCATCAATTAATAATCAAAGCAATCCCATATCCATAGACAATTTGATTTGGACAGCTCCTCAACTGGGGCTTCCTCAGATGATTATTGTTGTGTCAAATTGACAATTACAGTTATCCAGGACACTTACCAGGCAGTATTTGATGGCTTCTACCTCTGTGTTCCCATGGCATTTTCCAGCAGCTCTAGCACACAGTTGATGTGTTTATTTGCAGACTCATCTTCCCTGCTAGAGTATATGCTCTCTGAGATTAAGAACAGTGTCTTCTCATCTTTATGTGTCCAGTTTATGCATTTAAGTATTGGACACATAAATGTGTGTTTATTGAACAAAAACATGTTTTCACACTTTGGCTAATTTTCTTCACAATTCAGCTTTCCATATCTTTAAATAATTTGTTTGATCATTCATTCATGAAATAATTATCACCTCCTTCTGAATATGTTGCACATTTCATGCTTTCCTGAATAACACTGATTCCTTTTTAACATTATTTATCTTAGAACTATGTTTTGTAATTAAAACAAAATTATGGTGCACTGCTACTATGCACTTCTTGCTATTCCGTGCACTCTCGGTCTCAGTGAGTAAAAGCTGTGGCAGGCTGTGCCATGCACGCCTGGCTATACTGTGCTAATATCTTGTGCTGCAAGTCTCTCAGCCAGTGAGCCCAGCCCAGCTACTCTGAGTTATTGGATTACACAGTATATGTGTATATGTAGTTTGATCTGCTGGGGCCTCTGTCTCTTTTTGACTATATTTTGGGAAATATTTTTACCAAGCAGAAGTATCCTTTTGAATGTTGCAATGCAAGGTTTATAGTGGTTTGAAAGTTCTCCAAGGGATGTTCTAGAATATATACAATAATATATCAGGATATTAGGGATTAGTATAAATCCCTTGACTCTATGAAGGGTGCATATATATCATGGCAGACTGCAGTTCAACAGTTACAAATGGTGTCTTGGAAGGAACTATGGCAGAAAGTATATCATAATTTTGTGAGAATTCTGAGGAGGAAGAAGGAGTGATTGCCATTGCATGATGTATATCTGTGGGAACAAGGATTTAATGACTTCATGCCATGTGAATTGTGATGGAGCTAATTCCTTAGAACACTTATTTCTGAGACTTCACCCCAGCCCCCACTTCCTCCCAATGAGCTATGTGCATATGCTTGAAATTAAATGCAAGTAATAAAACAAATAGTGTAAGGGGCTCCAAGTAAGAAACCAGAAAGACATAATAATATAAAATAAGATTTCCCATTCGTCTGTTACTTTAAAAATCCACCTCTCCTTTTCGATAGCTTTATTAAACTTCTAGCCCTACCATATATAATTTACTCAATACTAATACAATATAAGTGGTGTTCTTTCATGTGGTCTGTATGTGGAGGGTGTGCATGCTAGGCTGGCATCCAGAAAGCCCCAGTAACCCTCCTGTCTTTGACCCCGCTATGCTGAGATTACAGGTCTATATGCAGCCATGCCCAGTCCGCAAGAGTTTGGTTCCATCTTGGTAGGAAAGACTTGTTAGTGGGAATGGCTGCCAGCTGCAGTAGCTGGAGTGTGAGATGCTAGTTATGTTGTGTTGGCATTCAGGAAGTTGAGAGCTAGAGGAAGTATAACTGGCCCATATCCAACAAGCCCCACTCACATTTTGCTGTGTCAGCCAGTGGGTCCATCTCAAAAGGTCTCAGTGCTTCCCAAGACAGCATCATCAGCTGGAAAACATGTGATTAAACACAAGACCCTGTTGGAGAACATTTCACATTGAGAACACAATAGTTGGTGAACCCTGTTAGGAAATGAGAAGATAGGAAACAATAATAATAACAACAACACATATTTGTCCTTAGGTTGCAGAATAAAACAAAACACATGCAGTCCTTTGGCTGGAGGCTGTGCTGGGGTTGAGGGAAGAGATTGTCAGAGATGGGAGGACAGGCAAAGTCTCTGTGAAGGTGATGCCAGAGCATCTGGACAGAGCCATCATGTAGACTTCTATGGGAAGATAATCCAGGGAGATGGATGAGCTGCTGCAATGAGCTCTTTATAAGAGCTATATGGCAAGTGTGAGGGTTATCAATAGGGTCAACATGCCAGGGCAGAATACAGGTTGTAGCTCATTGGTCATTGGCAAGAATCCGTCTTTTATTCTACCTATGGTGTCCACTTTAGGAGAGTGACTAACCCAACCCATGTTTTACCAGGATCAGTCTAGATTTGGGGCTGACAGTAGACTAGAGTTGATGGAGAACAATGGGAATAAGGAGATGACAATGAAGCTACTGCAGCTCTCCAGGTGCTTGTGTTCCTCAGACGTTCCATTTCCCAAATATGCTATTAGAGCTTGGCTGCACTAATCCAAATTATCCATGTGTGTTAAATAATGTAAGTCTGTTATGGCAATTTTACACTTCATGAAGAATAGATGCAAAATTACTCTGGGGACTTTTCAGATTTTCACTATGAGTATATGTTTCTGTGATGTGTCAGCCTGCTGAAACTAGCTCAGTAATATGAAATCCCTTTACAATGACCACATTTATTAGCAAAATGTTTCCATTCCCCAAAGGAGACATTACCAAACAAATCAATCCTAGAACAATGGAATCATTCAATTAAAATTAATATGTGCCAATTTATAGTTACTCTCACTGTGGTAGAACTTGATTCCAACCAAATCTTGTTCTGTGATTATATCTGTAAACGATTTCACTTAATCAGTTTCCAAACACAACTCATGATCACATGAATTAAAAAGATTATAAATGCTAATGTCATTTGCTAGGACTTTACTTAGGGACACTGTAAGCAATGGAGGGAATATCTTCATGTTCTCAAAAACCGTCTTCTGATACAATGGACTTGCAGCAGATCCTGAAGTGACATCATAATCCATTCTAGTGGCTGTCACACAGCTCCCTAAGACAGGAGGCTTTTAAACAGCAGATGTTTATAGCTCGCAGTTCTGACAGTTCTTAAGGCCGAGGAGCCCAAGATCAGGGTCCAGAAAGATCCCTGTCTGGCGAGGCCCCCTCCTCAGTTTACAGATTGGTGTCTTCTAACCACACCCTTATGTGGTAGCAACCATGGAGATGTTTTCCCAGAACGCTCTATAAAAGCGTCTGTTGATGAGGGATCATCTCTCATAACAAGTACTATCAAATTTGATACTAGGATTTGACATGTGAATTAGGGGAAGGCATATACATATCTCCAGTCCTTGGCAAATGATCCCATAAGAAACTGATATCATGACTTATTCTACTTTAATTTCTGTTTACGTGACAAATAGTGAAAGAGCAGAGAAAAGGGTTTATTTCAGCTTTAAATTCTAGTTTACTATCCATCATTGAGCTAAGTCAAGGTAGGAAATCAAGGTAAGAACTTGAAGGCAGGCCTGCTTGCTATTCTACATGGCCTTCCCTCCCACCAAGGAACTCACCTACCAAAAACAGCAGGAACCATGGAGGATGCTGCATGCTGCTCACAGGCCAGGCTTAGACTCAGCAAGCTTCCTTATATAGTTTCAGACCACCTGCCTACGGACAGTATTGCCCACAGTAGGCTGAGGCTCTCTACATAAAGTAACAATGATGCCCTTTCCCCATAGCTGTGCCCACAGATATGCCAACCTGATGTAGGAAATTCTGCAATTGAGGTTCTCCTGTCAGATGACTCTCAGCTGCGTCAAGTTGACAGCTAAAACTAATGAGTCCATGGTTATACACGAGTCCTGGCTCTTTTAAAAATGTCATCACCTTCAAGGTAATTTCTAATGACTATTATGCACATCAAAATAATGTGAATCAGGTTATATAATTTTGGAATATTATTGTCAATTAGCATTATAGATCTTATGGGATAAATAGAGGTGCCATAGTTGGAGGTATGAGAGTAAGTGTGAGTAACAGGTCTACAGCTGATCCTTGGGTTAGAGCTCAGCCCCTGACCTTCAATAGACATATGCCAAAGAGCAAATGACGTGCTGAAATATGCCTCTTTTAGTAAATGACCATGTGCATGTGGCTAGCCTCTGTGACGACTGTGAGGTTTGAGGAACTAATAGATTTAAATGCAAGCAATAGAGAAACACAGGCTTTTTACCCTATCCTGCAGCCTAAGGCCTTGAAGAGCTTTGCTGTTCTTTAGAATGACACTTTCTGAAGAAGTCTCTCTTTTGGCATATATGAGAACAATCTTCTAAGACCATATTGCCTTAGTGTGACCAAGGAGGTCACACAAAGTTTTCATTATTAAACATTTTAGAAAACTGATTATTATTTCATATATTCTTGTGACTTGTCTATCTCCTCTAGATATCCTTTTTATATCTAAAAACACAAATAATTGATAATTAGCAACTTTAAGTATGAAATAGTTAATTATGAGTCTTCTGGCGTGTGTGTGTGTGTGTATGTGTGTGTGTGTGTGTGTGTGTGTGTGTGTATGTGAATATGGTGAGATTTTTCACACCTATCTCCTCCACATAGCCCTGCCTACACACTTCAAGAAGGACAGCAAATAACACTCTCTGTCAACACAAGACTACCAGCTGAATTGAAGGTGTGATGTGATCCTCAGACAAATCACCAGATGAAATTTCAGGGCAGGAGGATCTGTAGTCCAATTGGAGGTTTTTAGGGGAAACTTTAGGGGTCGCTAGGTAGCTCAGGCTGTTTCATTGTATTGGTGTCACCTTAACTAGTCATACTCTGTTATTCTCACTCCTATGGCAAATGGTATGGATGCTTCAAAGGCCAGAGAGAAATAAATCTGTGCCCTGGAAGACCCCAAGAGAGACGATAAAGAGGATCTTTATATTGCCAGTCAAAATGGGAAACCATCATTTTGAAAGTCAAATATTGGCAATCATATGAAACAACCTAAATTGTCTTTTTTCAAAAGCCGACATAAAAAACAATGGTATATTCCCCCAAAGCCCGGATAGCAAAGAGAAGAGGGATTTCTGCAGACAGGGGGCGTCTCAGCCTTCCCAGCTGTGTAATTATGTAAAGCTAATAGGCTTCAGAGCCTCGTTGGTGGGGCTACTAGTGTTTGCATGCCTCTATTTGTGTGTTGAATCCAGCTCGCAAACCCTATAATTAGGAAGAAGTATCAAAGTGCCTGCTTACACACTTTTTATCTGTTTTCTGGGATTGTAATTGTCTATAGTGCTTGCACGGCTGACAATTCAGCAGACGGAATGGCTTCCAAACGTCCTCATTGCAGCTTTCTGTTTCATTCCTCACCTTGAAGCTATTATGTTTTCCCAAGCTTTAATTCCACTCAAAAGTAGGGAAATGTTTATTTTCAATTAGAGTCTTCCATAGCTTGATAGTTTCCCTTTGCCATTTTAAAGGGACCAGAGGAAATGAAAACCAGAGACTGTAAGTCATTCGACTCTTATAGTAAAAAGATTGCTGCTCCTCTGTGTTTAAAGGGCTGTCAGAGTTCTCTCCCTAAGTCAACAGTCTCTAAGTCATTGGTGCACCATGTGGTTGTTGATGGATGGTAGCTGCTGGTAGCCACCCTGGTTAGCTGATGGTAGCAAAACCACATCCCAGTTTTGCAAGCTTCATGTAAAGACTGTTCTTCGCTTGTTATTTATATAAATAACATGTTTTGTGCACTAAATTTAATTGATTTTCTATCTGCTCACTCCAGACAAGATAAACATGGCTGCCTGTCTTGCAAAGGTCTCAGGGCTCTATGACTGTGTGACCTTAGCATTAAGCTGGGGAGTGGGGGTGATCTCTCCACATCTAAATACCTGGCAGCACTTCTAAAGGCCTGATGTCCAATCAGACCTCACATTAACTAAGGATGGAATCCAGGCCTAGGAGTTCTCAGTGTCCCCGAAGAGGCTCCAATACTCAGCCAAGAATGAGATCCATGGAGGCAGATGGGCAAAATGAGGCTCAGCCAAACTTAGTGGGGACATATCACTTAGTTTTAGCCAGTAGATAAAGTGTAGTATATGTTAGAATTATGCATACTCGAGTCTGGGATTCGGGTTTGTCACTTGTGTGACCTTGGATAAGCAACCTAAATATTGTTGTGCTTCTTTATCAGTTGTCACATTTTACAAATGGCAGTGCTGTAGTGAGGATGAAATTGTCAAATGCCCAGTGCGAGGCTATCACCCAGTAGATCAAGGGTGCTGCTGCCTCTTTTCTTCTTTTAATCTAGAGTGTATTGTAGCAGATCATTCCCAGTCATGAAATGTGTTGTTTTTCTCTCCCATTGGTGGTTTATTAGCTCATTTATTTTATTATTTAATTTTAAATATTTGACAGCATACGTTATTTTATAGCATTTATGATGTATGATGCATCATTTATATTATGATACATAACTATTTTACTTTTTATTTTGAAATAAATTTGGAATTGCTGCAAAATCACAAACATAGAGCTGAGAGTTTCTGTACACCTTTGCTCAGTTTTCTCTAGTGTTAGCATGTTGCATAACTAATCCTGTCATCAAAACTAAGAAATTAACACTGGTATCATGTTATTCAGTATAGATTTTAGATCAGTTTCACCAGTTTTCCACTAAGGGATTTTTTTCTGTTTGAGGGTCCAATGCAGGCATGCATTACATTTTCATATTTCTTTGTTCTCCAGTCCACAAAAGATCCTGTTTTTTCCTGGCTTCCTCAGCCTCCCTTTATAGATTAACTTCTATCCAGCCACTGATGGGATGTCTCTCAATTTAGAATTGTATAATGTTCATTTAAGGATAGGTTGAGTTTAGGCATTTGGGACAAAAAATACCACATAATTATTGAATCATTTTTAAAACCGTGGGGCGTGTGGTATTGGCATTTCATAAACTCATCAGAGAAATGAGTTAAACTAGAGGCAGACATATTAGTTTGCTAAGATTGTCATTGGAAGTTTACAAGCTTGAAGGTTTAGAAATTAGAAAGTGATGTTTTCTGAGTTCTGTGGGCTTGAAGGCTGAGATCAAAGTGCCAACAGCGCTGGTTGCTGTAGAGGCCTCTCACTTGCCTTACAAATGGCATTTTCTTGTGGTGTCTTAAGGCATGCCTGAATTTTCCCCAAACTTCTTTCTTAGGGATGCCAGCCACAGTAGGGTCAACCTCAAAGGCATTCTTTAATCTCTGTCATTCTCTAAAGGCTCTGTCCCCAAATAAAGTCACATTTAGAGTTACTAGGGATTGGGAATTCATCACAGGGATTTGTGGGAGTGGATAATGGATCCCATAATAGGGACCTATCAAGCAGGGACACACAGTGAAAAGGAAGGGACAAAGGGTTTTGCCAGGACAGGAAGGGATCTGTAAGGATTCTTAGAAGTATAGCAGTTTCTTGGCATGTCAGGAAAAAGAAATGGTTGTGGCAAGTGCAATGATGTTCCATAAAGGCAAACCACTCACTAGGAGTAGCTGCTTAAATATCATGTTCGTTACAGACAGTGAAGGAGCAGGGTCGGGAGTGGTTCTTGTGCATATAAAAGTCACGTGCCCCGGCTCCAGATGGAGAAGTCAACATGATGTGGTGATGCTGCAAAACATTTAAAGGTACAGAAATCTTTTTAGGGAAACTTTGAAAAAAGGGCTTCCGTAGTCTGAAGATGAAATTGCTGATTTCTTTATCTTGGAGCACTGTATGTGAGAGAGTTCTTAAACCAAGGACGATGACCAGCTGTTCTCAGACATTACAGGAACAGATTTCAAGTAAATAGTCTTAGATGTAAATGAATGAGATTCAGACTAAGACAGAATAAATATGCTTTGTTGCAAACAGTGGCTAAATAGAAGACTACAAATGGAAGATACACAGTTTTGTAAAACAAATAATGATAAGATAGTTCAGCATGTGGTAGCATTTGCAAGCAATTCTGAAGACCTGAGTTCAGCTCTCAGAACCCACATTGTAGAAGGAGATAAATAATCCTGCAAGGCTCCCTCTGTCTTCCAAATGCCAAGGCGTGTATGTCCCAATTCCATATACACAAATAAATAAATATGATAAAATAATATCTGTTCTGTTACTTAAAAATGATGAACTTGAAACAAAAAGCTTGACTTCTAGAATAATACTTTCACCTTCATTTATTTTCTAAGGCATTATATAAGCTGCTTTATGTTATTTTAGCTGCTCCACTATATAGGCTTAGCAGATTTATATAGAACTTATTAAGCTCAATAATTGTTAATGTGATTGACTGTGATTTCTCCCTCATATAATTTTATTCTGAGTATGTCTAAAAATGCAGTTTAATATGCTCACTCCCAACTGGTGTACACTTGGCATTACTTGAAGACCAGGAAAATAATATTTCCAGTCTCTTTAGTTATAAATCTACATTTTCTATCACAAAGTGATTTTTAGGCTTAAATTCCTAACCCTCTAAAAAATTCAGGTAAAGCAGATATGCTGTGGGTTCAATAGAAAATTACAGGGAAAAGGTAAACTCTTTTATTTTATTTTATGCTGTCAGAATAATGCAAGGGTTTGTGTTGGAGAAAAAAAGCATGATTTATTTGACAAATCATAGTTTATAAAATTCTTCTGTGGTTAACCATTGTGTGTTACTGGATTTCACAGAAATATTTTTCAGTTGTAGATTTAAACCCCTTAACAAATAATAAGCCCTGACAGAAAGACATGGTAAAATAGAGGGGCTCATTCACAGAATCTGAATTGATGTTGATGATGGCGCTTTCACTATTTGATTTAGGGTGCCTGCTGTGTGCTCCCCGTCTACGGCTACACTGCAGCTAGAGTCTCAGAATGGCTACAAATGCCATCACTTTCAAGCTCTCAATTGGGGTACTACCCCTTTTCAGTTTGAGGCCCTCTCACAGAATTTTGATTGCCTATCTTTGAAATTAGACTAAACGTAATGTCTGGCTTTTGAGGAGTTATTTATCTTAAGTGCAATGCATATATCAACAAGGTCTCACCAGCTTGGAAATACAAATAATATCACAATGAACAATTAAGTTGGAAGCCTTTCTCCTTTCTCTGGCAAGTGATGTAGCTGAGCTTTCTCCTTAGTGGGATCACCTCTGTGACCAAATATCTTTCCAGGATGGTTCTCCAGGAAACTCAGATGGTAGCCTGAATCTTCTGTGGCCCTTTGTTCTGATGCACAGAACTAAGATTTACTTGTCAGTAGACTCTTTTGCCATAGTTACAGGCTCTTCCCAAGGGGTCTGCTTGAGTTAGAAGTGGTTCCTTCTGCTGAACTACTTTGCTCCATTCCTCTCTCTAAGGCTTGGCTATTTGCTTTACCACCATGAAGACCAACCACGAGCTAGTTTCCTCCAAAAGTTATAGATGCATTCAGCCATTCTCACTCAAGCTGCTTCTCTGCCCAGCCATGTAATGTTTCCCTGCTTGATCACAAGGTCTCTTTCACTGACTCTTTGCCTCTCTCTGTGATTCAAAGGCATATTTTTGCCCTAGCACTTAGCCTCACTCCTTTGGTAGATTCTGTGAAGTCCAGTGTTGGGGAATATTATTTTAAGGTGTGTTACTTTTGTTTATGTTCTTTCTTTGTGAAGCTGTGTTACTGTGCCTGTCTAAAACACCTGATGTTCTAATAAAGAGCTAAATGGCCAATGGAGAGGCATGAGAAAGGATAGGCAGGGCTGGCAGGCAAAGAGAATTAACATGGAGAAATCTGGAAGGAAGGAGTAGTAGTCAGAAAAGGAGAAGGACATCAGGGGCCAGTCACCCAGCTACATAGCAAGCCATGGAGTAAGAAATAATAAAAGGTATATAGAAAAAGAGAAAGGTAAAAGTCCAAAGGCAAAAGCTAGATGAGATAATTTAAAGTTAAGTAAGGCTGGCTAACAACCCAAGCTAAGGCCAGACATTTATAATTAAGTATAAACCTCTGTGTGTGATTTATTTGGGAGCTGGATGGTGGGCCCCAAAAAAGAGTAAAAAAAAAACAACAATAAAAACAAACAAACAAACAAACAATCAACAACAGTCCAGGACTAAATAAAGACCCTCAAGAGAGAGAATATAGTTGCCCTATTCACCGTTTAGTTCCACCTTCAAGTTTGATTGGCTAGGTCATCAGAGAGATGATTGACAGTGGGAATGTCTAATCCCTTTAGACGGGACTTTTGACAGAACTGGTTTTAACCTTTCCCATCAAAATTCACTTGTTTGTAAACCTATTCCTCACATGTCCTTCTTATTTATAAAACCAAAGGATGAGTTGTAGCTAGAGTTTTCCTGCCTGGCCCACAGTCAGGACAAATCTCTCTCACCTGCCAGTTCCATAGCCACTCAGACCCAACCAAATAAACACAGAGACTTATATTGCTTACAAACTGTATGGCCGTGGCAGGCTTCTTACTAACTGTTCTTATAGCTTAAATTAATCCATTTCCATAAATCCATACCTTGCCACGTGGCTCGTGGCTTACCGGCATCTTCACATGCTGCTTGTCCTGGCTGGCTGTGTCTCCTTCTGCCTTCCTATTCTTTCTTTTCTCCTCTCTGTTAGTCCCACCTATACTTCCTGTCTAGCCACTGGCCAATCAGTGTTTTATTTATTGACCAATCAGAGCAACACATTTGCCATACAGAACATCCCACAGCACTTCCCCCTCCCTTTTTTTTTCAAAAAGGAAGGTTTTAACCTTAACAAAGTAAATTACATATAATTTGGGAATTTGGGCGTAGCTTCTCTTACTACTTCTTGCTGGAGGGGGGTGCTGTATCTTATGGGGACACAAAGAAAATTTTAGGATTATGGAATAGTCCGTGAGGGTGTATCGTCTGAGCCAGTTGCCTTGAAATGGTTCTGGATGTTGGATCATCCAGGCCTTGGTGTCATCAGAGACCTTTCAGGGGGTCTTGGCTGGTCAAACCTGATGTATCTTAATCTGGAACAAATCCATAGCCTCTGGCTTTCTGTGGGAACAAAAGCAGAGTCTCCTTTCCAAAGCAACACATCCTTACATCCAAATTTTGAAGTCAAGGTATCTTTAAAATATACATATTGGTTTAACTCAACATCTTTTACGATCAAATGCTTTTCTGCAGTTAAAAATCCCAAAGACAACACAATCCAGATTCTCTGTGTAATATTCATCTTTATGTGGATTATATTTTATACTACATTTACTGTCTCTTTAAAAACTTTATTTTTCAAAACTATCTATTTCTTTATATAACTGTATATATTTCTTTTTCTCTCTCTTTGAAGCCTACATACATTTTTACACACATTTTAAAGCATTTAAAGTCTTGTTCCATCTGAATCTGTCTTATTGTGAACCTATTGCTTTAAACTGCAGCATTCTAAGACTGAAACGGTGCTATGGCTGCTGGCTTTGCCCACCTCAGCTTCCCAACATGGCGGTGGTACGTTTACCACCAGCTCTGGGAGCCTTCGTGGGTCTATGCTTCCATCAAAGCAGCGTGTAGCCCAGAAACCTCTTTTTTTTTTTTTTTTTGTTTTGTACTAGCAAAAGCTAAATCCACCACGCAGCTTAATGTGCCACTTGCAGAGGCCTCATTCCTGCCATACTGCAGGTCGAGTGCACACGCCAGGAACCCACAAGTAGCTCAAACCCGCAGGCTGCGACTAACTTGAGAAAGACAACTAGGAAGCTGTTTTAGAATCTTCTTTTTATGCTTTCTCAGGTTTTAAGTGGAAATTCCTGCCCCACGTTCTGGTGCCATTTGTAGCTATGAGTCCTTTCATTTGGACATTTCTCAGCACTGGTAGAATTTTTTCTATATGATTCTAGATGCTAGAAGTTTGTTGGCAGTCTAATTTAAGGATGACCATGCCTTGTCAATTCCCTTTTCAAAGTTTTCCAACCAGCCCAATGAACTCAGGATATGCTTATGAAATCAAGCAACTTAAATAAAATCAGCACTTGCCTATATGAAAAAGCAACAATGGGCAATCATTAATTTTCTAATAATTATAACTATATACAGGAAGAAACCCCCTAGATTATACATTACAGAACAGCTTGATTTCCCCAAAGTCGTAACTTCTCAGACTTGCCCCTGAACAAGATAGTCTTTGTTTGCAAACTCAATGGTCTTTCTTCAAGATGTGGTCACTTTTAAAAGGACATTGCACGGCTTTTTGGAGCCCACTACCTATGATGGGACACCTTGCACAGCCCTGAGGCAGGGGGAGGGGCTTGAACCTGCCTCTACTAAATGTACCTACCCATGGGAGGCCATACCTTCTTGTAGAAGGGAATGGGGAGTGGGTTGGGAGGGGGAGGCTGGAGGGACAGGAGGAGGGAAGAGGGAATCTTTGATTGGTATGTAAAATGAATAAAAAAAATTTCTTAATAAAAAAATATCAAACTCAAAAAAAGGACATTGCACAAATTCAGTTTATTTCTCCACAGTACATACTTTGAAATGAATGGGACAAGGCATTCCTCCCTCTTAGATTGCAGGCTCTGGGTGGGTTTTGTGGTCCAGTGGTAAAACCCTTGATGAGCATGCGTGATGTCCTAGATTAAAACTCCAGAGACACAAGGACACGAAAGTCTAAGGTTCTAAACCCTTCAGCCACAAGGCAATCCCTTTTTGACTCTTCCAGCACATGATATAGGGCTCGGGACACTTGTTCTTTATGCCCCTCCTATTTACTTTTGGAATTAAAATATTTGCCAAAATTATATGTTTGTCCTACGCTTGGGCCAGATAGGGAGCTCCTGTATGTATGATTTAATAGAGTAACAAAGCCCTTTAAAGCTGTGGGTAACGAAGCTTATAGAACTATGCAAATTAACTTAGGAGCATAGATTACATCCCCTGCATATTTTAAATTGTTCACATAATATTGAGAAACTTTATAGTATTGTATTTAATGATGTATGTTTCCACATCTTTACCAGTAATGAGATTTCTTATTTTTCTTTTCCTTTTGTTCTTTTTCTTTAAATAATACCTTCTGTGCTATATTGTTAATAAGGGAAAATCTATTGTATTAAAACTTGGTTCATTGGCTAAACAGGGATCCATGTTATTTGAATTATTTACTGTTTTGTAGCATTCATGTTCTACTCTGAATTTAGAAGTTTATTTGCAAAGCAGTAATACTGTGACCAGACTAACCCTGAGAAACTAATGGGGCTAGAAAGTAAAAGTTCCATAGACATCAACCAGGGTAAAAACATGAGTTTCCTCAGACTAAATGCTCTTCAGCTAAAGGTCAGCAAACCCATCTTCATTCTCACAAAACGTGGGCAGAAATGAGAAGGAAGAGAGAGGACAGAAATGAGAGCACTGAAATTACTTATAATTATATCTCTATGAAGTAATAATAACTTTATTACCAAGTTGCATATGTGGCTTGACATTCTAAATGGGTTGTATGAAATTAATACCAATAAAACTATAAAGACAATTACTGGCAAATGTGTAAAATAAAAGGTCTTTAAGTTCTTTTTAAAATACTGAAAATCGTAAGTGAAGAGTACGTGGTAATTTTCCACCTCGTTTTTAGCTTTAAATCCTAGGCTGACCTATTTAGCTAATAAATAGTAAGAAAAATGAAATTAGGAGCCAGGAAAATCCCTCTCTCTCTCTCTGTCTCTTTCTTTTTTTTTCTGATTCTGTGTTCCCTCTGTTTATTTGAGGCAAAATAATATGTTGTGGTCAACTTTCTGTGACTATAACAAATGTTTCAGATAATTTAAATCAATTAAAAAAAGAGATAAGGTTGATTTTGGCTTGTGGTTTTAAAGGTTCCAGTAAATGACCACTTGGTACTTTTTTTCATGGACATGGGATATCACAACACATTGGCAGTAGAACATGGGGGAGCAAAACTCCTTGTCAGGGTCAGGAAGAAAAAGAGAGCCAGAGGGAGCCAGGTTTCCACAGTCTACTTCAAGGATATACCCACAATAACCGAAAGGTTTCCACTGGCTCCACATACTTGCAGTCCACCACCTTTCAGTAGTTCCACCCTGTGGATCAAGCTTTAAGCTCGTGGGCCTTGGGGGGAACATTTAGATTTCAGACTGTAGCAAACAGCATGAAAATAGATTCTTCATTCTAATAAGAAGTGGTGACAAAGTTTTACCTTTGTCCTAGTTCCTCAAGGGGCAAGGAGGCTTGCTTTTATGGGTGAGAATATCACCCAAATGTTGCTATATTTTCCAAGGATAGGCAAACATACGTAAGGCTAAGTTTTATTCAAGAGGTTAATCAGATGTACATTTAAAAAAAAAGTCCTGGAATTCTGGTCTGTGGCAGTCTTTACTGAGTACTGTTGCTTGAGTTTTCCTGCCTGACCCACAGTCAGGATAAACCTCTCTCACCTGCCAGTCCCACAGCCGCTCAGACCCAACCAAGTAAGCACAGAGACTTATATTGCTTTCAAACTGTATGGCCGTGGCAGGCTTCTTGCTAACTGTCCTTATATCTTAAATTAATCCATTTCTGTAATTCTGTTCCTTGCCACATGGCTCGTGGCTTACCGGCATCTTTACAGGCTGCTTGTCCTGGCGGTGGCTGGCAGCGTCTGCTTCCACCTTCCTGCTCTTTTTATTCTCTCTGTTAGTCCCGCCTATACTTCCTGCCTAGCCACTGGCCAATCAGTGTTTTATTGGCAACACATTTGACATACAGAACATCCCACAGCAGAGTACCTGATAATCTCATATGCTGACGTTCTAATTTTCAGTACACCAGACTGTGACAGCATTTGGAGATAGAGGTAAACAAAGTAAAAGGGGTTATTAGGGCTCATCCAAATTCAATAAGACATTTGTCCCCATAAGAAAGGGAAATGTGGACAGAGTTGGATATGGAGGAAAGACTATGGACAGATGGAGCCTTTGCAAGCCTATTGTAGTATATCATTTTAAGATGTGTTACATTTGTTTATTCGGTGGAACATGTGTTTAATGATGCAAAGATGTGTTGCATTCTCTTACGTTGCATTTGTTTAACTCCGTGAAGCTGCATTACTGTGCCTGTCTAGCACACCTGATTGGTCTGATAAAGAGCTGAACAGCCAATAGCAAAGGCAGGAGAAAGGACAGGCAGGGCTGGCAGGCAGAGAGAATAAATAGAAGGAGAAAAGTAGAGAAAAGAGGATCATCAGCAAAAAAAGGAAGAAGCAAGAGGAGGAGAGGAGGATTTCAGAGCCAAGCCACCCAGCCACCCAGCCACCCAGCCACCCAGCCACCCAGCCACACAGCCAGTCACGGAGTAAGAGTGAAAGTAAGATACACAGAAGTAAGAAGAGGAAAAAGCCCAGAGGTAGAAGATAGACAGGATAAGTTATGAAAAGCTGGCAAGAAACAAGCCAAGCTAAGGCTGGGCATTTATAATTAAGAATAAATCTCCATGTATATTTATTTGGGAGCTGGGTGGCAGGCCCTCAAAGAGCAAAGAGTAAAAACAACCAACTACACAAGGCTTTGAGGAAAATGCCATTCTAATTTTTTAAAAACATTGTGTGTTTATGTGTAAGTGGACACACACACACACACACATAGATACACACATGCTGTGGCACATGGAAGCAGTTTAGAGGCTAACTTTGGAAGTCAGTCCTTGCCTTCAACCTTGCCAAGGCAGGTTGAGAAGAAACCACCATTCTGACTTCACATTCTGATTTAGATTTCTAGCCCCAGAGTTGTGAGGAAAAACATTTTCCCCCTCATTTTTATCATATAGCCTGTGAAAATTTGCTATAGGAATCCTAGCAGAATAACACACCACATCAATGTTATTTTCCTCTTTTACTATACATCAGCCTCATTTATTGTAGTAATGGCTCACCTGCCTCCCTCCTTCACCAATGGCTGTATCAGACTTGGGCTTAGCTGTCTGATACAGTGGCTCCTAGAGTTAAAGTTCCCTCTAACTTAGGGACCTGTTCCAAGGGCATGAAGGAAAGTTACAGCTGGTCCTGGAGCACAGTCCTTCCTTCCTGTTAATATTCCTGGCTTCTCTCACCAGGTCCCTACCTTACCCGCCCTCCCATGATCCATCCTTCTTTCTCCAAGTTTCCTCTCTTCATTTTCAACCTTGTGTGGCTGATTTCAAGAATGAGTTAGCTTTCTTTGTTTGCTTCTATGAAGATGGGAGACCTTTCCTTTTCAGAGGAGGGGATGGGAGGTGGATTGTAGGGGGAAGGCTTGGGGTGGGGGGCCAGGAGGAGGGATGAGGGGCCATCTGTGGTCGGTATGTAAAATGAATAAAAAATTTCCTAATAAGGAAAAAAGTCTTCTCACTTATATTCTTGTCATTTTTTTTACCTTGCACACAAACATTTTTCTTCATGTTATTTTCTTCATGCATGACTGATTACTAGTCCCCTTTACTACTTTTATTTACAAATTAAAGGGGAAGTTTATTGAAAGAACTCTAGATTCCTGCTCTTTCCTTCCTCCCTTTCCTTCCTTCCTTCCTGATCAAGTCTGTGTGTCACCTGTAAGGTAACTATTTGCGTTGATGAACGAAATCATTTTTGTCTGTGTGACTTGATTTTTTTTAACCTTTTCTCTGTAGTTATATTCTCAATGCTGCCATCTGCCCTCAAACTCAGCCCATGTTTCTCTTTCTCTTTCTTCAAATGGTGCCAATGCTTGATGTTAAACAAGCCACTGGAACACTTTGGGAGCTACAAAGTGACACTGCAAACTAAGGAAATGAAATCTGGCAACACAGTGTGTGGTTTCAGAAGACAATTGAGTGAATGGAAACCCCTAGACATTGATTCTCCTCATTTGTACTCTGTTTATTCTGTTCTTGGTCAGGATCTTTCATGTGTTTAATCATTTTTATTTTTGATATTATAATACAATTATAACATTCCTCCCTCCCCTTTCTTCCCTCCAAACTCCCTCATATGCCTCTTTTTGCTCTCATTCAAATTCAAGCCATCTTTTTTCATTGTTATTGCACATTCTTGAAGCGTAACTTTCCTCATGTTTCTGTCCCCTTTCCTATGGAGATAGAAGTCTCTCCATGTGTCCTTGGGTGAACTAACCCATGGAACCCATCTCTAGCTCCAGATATATTCTTCTGTGTGAAGCATTTCTTTTCCTTGCTAGCCTAGGTTATCCCACCCCACCAGCCTCAGCTCTAAGCTTCACCTTTCAAAGATACTTCAGACTCCTAAGGGTGCTCTGGGCTCCTCATTCTTTGTGTGCTTTCCCCCTGGATAAATGTTGATTTACTTTAATAAGTAACTCGGTAAGCTGTCCATGTTCCCACAAGTTCTGTGCTCACTGAGGGCAGGGGTAACAGGCACAGTGCCCTGCAGCTGTTACTTGTGGGTTACAGCCTTCCACAGAAAACTCTCTCTGATCCAAGGAAGGTTACTTTTTTTTCCCTGCTTACTAATAACTCTAGTTTTATCTTAAAACAAAAACTAGACAAACAAAATAAAATTCTTTGTTTTACTTCCTCCAAGTCATAGTCCCTTGTTAGATTTTAAAATAGGAATTCTCAGTCTTCGATTTCCCGTTTACTTCTCAACCCACTAAATCTGCATTTAATTATCTCAGAGTGATTAACATTGTTCTTTTGAAAGCCATGGGTATACTCTGAAGTGTGATGTCAAATAGACTCATCTTAGGCCTCATCTATTTATCTGATTGTTCACAGCTGTGAACTCTTGGCTATTCTTCCTTGGAACAGATCCCTGCAGTGGCCTCATCCTTGATCTTTCCTAATTATTTTTTCCTTCCTCTCTCTCATTCTCTTTGGATGTGACTTTTTCGAGAACTAGAAACAAAAACCCCAATCCCTACCTCTTCGACTCTAACATTCTGCCTTAGATTGTTTGCTTTGAGCAAGTTTAATTACTGAGCCGTGTTGTCAGCCCATCGAGAAAGAGTTGGAAGGTCAGTGTTCATTTCCTGATGGAAATTTGCAACTCCCCTGTTTTGCAAAACTTTGGAGCTTAACTTTTCATATTGAAATGTACTTATATGAATAAATTCATATTTTAAAAAGAAGTTTATTGATCTATCTACTGCTTGCACGTTTGTCCTAGTGTTGTAGTGTTTTGAGTGTTATGTTTACAACCCAATGTATATGTATATGGGCACACTATGAGTAACATCATCTCTTTTCAGCTTTGCCTGTTGAAGGCCTCACACCCATTAGTTCAGAATGTAACTTATTTGGATGTAAGTTCTTTGAAGAAATGAAGTTAAGTTAAAATAAGGTCATCAGTGTGAGTCCTAAGTATATGAGACTTGTGTCCACATAAGAACGAAAGAGTAGATACACACACACACACACACACACACACACACACACACACACACACAACAAACAAACAAACAAACAAAAAACAAACAAAAAACAAAAAAAAACACCAAAAAAACCCCCAAACAAACCATAAGGTATACACATTCACACAGAGAGAAAAGGACATACCAGGCTATGTAGCAAGATGATGGCTAACTAAAATCAGGGGAGAGTTCTCACCAGAACTCTATAGTCCAGAACCTCAGTCTTAGATATTGACTCTGGAGTGTTTTGAAGAAATAAACCCCTGCTTGTTAAGTCTCTAAGCCTGTGTTATTCTTTTATTATTATTATTATTATTATTATTATTATTATTATTATTAATAGTAGCACTTTGAAGAAGTCAGAACTAATATAACATAAAACTACTTTCATCATTTAAATGCATTTATTGCTGAAGTTGGAAGTAGAAGATTGGGAGGAGAAACAAAAGATTCCTTTCTGTTCTTCTAGCACATCTTGCTCTTCACAAATGCACTGTCAACAGACTTCTGGGAATTGTTCCAGGGAGACAGAGTGGTTACCCAACATGTCATCAGGAATCCCCAAACAAATCAAATCACTCTGTGGTCCACACCCTTCTGGATTCTTTAACCAACTCTTGTTAGTTTTGATCTGCAAGTGCTTTGCTGACTCCCACAAGATGCTTTCTCCTTTTCCTGTACACCCAGGTCAACCCCATTCTCCCTCTTGTTAATCCCTCTCCTTGTGGTTCTCCCTGACCATCCATAGGGGTTCCAGTGTCCCACAGTGCTCTCCTTCTCCACCCTGCACACTGCATCCGGCAGTGTTCTCCTCCTCCACACCCTGGTACCCACCAGGATGCTCGCTGACCACTGAGTCTCAGCAGCAGCAGCCTCTGCTCACTGTCCCGCCTCCTCACTGTTCTCTCCCACTTGTCTTGTATGGATGATTTAACATTTTCTGAAGACAAGTAAAGTGTAGTGCTGTTACTATATTCTCATTTCTAGTCTCTTTCCTTCCATCTCTGCTATGTCTTCATGCCAGAAGGGCTACTGCACCATTGAACACAGAGGATGTTTAAAATTCTTTTAAATGAAATTCAGATGATTTGACAACTGTGATTCTTCATGACTGTTTGGTGTAAAAATATATGACCATAAACAAGGTTTATAAAAACTATCCATACCCGCTTTGATAAAGGAAGGGACATTTGAAAACAAACATAGATTAATTGTTATGGATTAAACCTGACTTTTCTCATTCAGTATCTTTTTTGCTGCAGTCAGTTCATAACACGGTAGGAAAAAAGGAACCTGTTATTGATGGTTCAATATATCTGATGAAAAGGTGCTTAAATTATTTTAGGGGACCTTTTGTTTGCCCAGAAGGCCTATAGGGGATGCTCTTCATGTTAAAAAGTGTGAGGATTGGTCTCTTTTCTAATTTTTCTTTCTTGCTTGTGTAAATGCACAGTAAATCCCTTGGACAGTCAGAAGCACAGATGAACGTTGTTAGAAACCTCCGACCTGTCTCAGTGAGAAGTAGCACTCAACAGTGAGCTCACTGGGGGACACTCAGTTATGATGTCATGTCCTTTTACTCTTTACAAATGTCAACAGCATTCATCTTTGAAAAATTTCTGTGCTCCAGAGCATATATTTCTTGCCACTTGCTTGTTCATTCAATATATACCCCACTGTATCTGGGGACTGATGTGTATTTTCACTTCAAGCTCATTCTGGTTTCTTAACATACTCTATTTATTGTGTAATAATGATTTTTGTTTCCATTTGTCTCCATCTTTGGTATATGGAGTAGAAGACTTTTGATTATTTATTGCACTGAGGAATTTTATCATATTCTGATGAAACTCTTAGGCTCATTGTCTAATGACAGTGAGACTCTGACTCACCCTTTCACTGTGTTGCACACTCTCGTGTGAAGTTCTTATCCTATGGATGAAGTAGTCTGAGGAGGTGAAATGACCTATCAGAGCTCACACAGCTAGTTAGGAGTAGAACCGAGACCAGAATCTATATTGGATATATTGACTCCTAATTTTTTTTTTTTTTTTTTTTTTTTGGTTTTTCGGGACAGGGTTTCTCTGTGTAGCTTTGGTGCCTTTCCTGGAACTCACTCTGTAGCCCAGGCTGGCCTCAAACTCACAGAGATCCACCTGGCTCTGCCTCCCGAGTGCTGGGATTAAAGGCGTGTGCCACCAACACCCGGCGACTCCTAATTTTTTTAAACTCCTTTTACCCTCTCTTGTTTGTGCCAGTGTAGCTCTTCATAGAATAACTACTTAGACATTCAAATATTAGTCACAGTTATTTTTCAGAGGAATTGGCTTGCAGTGACCACTTCTTTAGTAAAAACATCCTGACCCTATGTAATGACTTCATGACTATTCTACTCCAGTAATGCTTACATCAAGTATCTTGAGAAATCACATGTTATGTTGAAGTAGTTCTATTTCGGCTGCCTTGTCCAGTTTAAATGTTTTTTT
>CABHPR010141586.1:17653-42077 GCA_902168415.1 Peromyscus melanophrys
GTGTGTCACTAGGAGTGGGCTTTGAGGTTTCAAAAGCCCACGCTAGGCTCAGTCTCTCTCTCTCTCTCTCTCTCTCTCTCTCTCTCTCTCTCTCTCTCTCTCTCTCTCTCTCTCTCTGTGTGTGTGTGTGTGTGTGTGCACGTGCATGTGTGTGTGCGTGCGTGCGTGTGTGTGTGTGTGTGTGTGTGTGTGTGTGTGTGTGTGCTTCTTGCTTATGGATCAGAGATGAGCTCTCAGCTACTACTCCAATACCACACTCGTCTGCTGTCATGCTCCCTTACCTGATGGTCACAGACTCACCCTCTGAAATTGTAAGAAATTCTAAGTAGCCCCCCAATTGAATGCTTTCTTTTTTAATTTGCATTGGCCATGGTGTTTCTGCACAGCAATAGAACAGTGACTAAGAAGGACCCCATCTCAGAAAATAAGGTATATGGGAGCTCAGAAAGACTCAACATTGACCTCTGACCTCCACACACATGCACATAAAAGTGCACACATGAACACATACAACACACATGCATACACAGAGCTGTACTAATAATAAATCAATACATAAACCAACAGGGCAGGGTGCCAAGGCCAAGTGTTAGCCAGCTGGGAGCTGGGCTAACAGACACTGCGAAGGCCAGCTCATGAAGAATCCTCAGCCTGTCTTAAATGGAGGGGTATCAAGGAGTAGGTGTTGGCGTGATCTTATGGTCTCCACCCCAGTGGCTCCTGGATTCAGAGAGAAAACATAGTCACTATGTGGTGGAGAAGTTACTTGATCTGGTATCTGGGTAATCTGTACCACGCTTAGTAGTGAGGGGGTTGGACAGGATGCCCCGAGGAGGACACATCATCACCTGTGGGGTATTCCAAGAAAGGGCACAACTCAGGAAGGAAAGACACAAAAGAACACGGAATATCCCACTGCATGACAGACATTTTGCTCTTCGAGCATGCCCATATTAGAAAAGGCAGGATGAGAGAATGTTCTAGAAAGAAGGAACCAAAGAGCTGCTGTGATGGCTGAACCACATACCCCAATGATGAACTGTGGTAAGTGGACGTGACGGCACACTGGCAATGCCACCTTCTTGAGGTTAATGACAGAGCTAAGGTGGTAAGACAGGGTCCTAACTCTTAGGAAATACGCATGGAAGTGTTCAGTTGTGGTGTGGTTTCCTCTCTCACGTGGTTCGTGAAAGAAAAATAATATGCGTGCCCGCATGTTGGAACAGAGAGTGGTAGGCAAAGCCATCTGTGAAATATTGACAGGCGACTCGTCGGATTGGAGGACACATGCATACTCTCTACACTGTGCTCGTGCAGGTTGGACTCGGAGGGACCCACAGTGTCCCAGGAGTCTGCTGCCTTCCCAGCTGTGTGACAATTTTAGATGACACAAGGAGCACTGGGTGACAGAAAAATCACACAGAGACTTTGGGAAACTTTTAAAATCATATCCAAAAGCGTGTCCTGGGTTTGTGCTAGGTTTCTTGTTTGTTTGTACAATCGTACTCCTGCACCGTGCTAGGTTTCTTGTTTGTTTGTACAATCGTACTCCTGCACCGAGAACAACCTTGGTATTGTTCTTCACATGCCGTCCACAGGCTTTCTCACTGGCCTGGGGCTTGCCAGGTAGGCGAGGGTGGGTGTCCTGAGAACCCCAGGGGTCCGCCTGTCTCCACCCGCTCAGTGCTGGGAATGCAAGCTTGTGCCACTGTGCCTAGCTTTTTCACAGAGGCTGGGGTTGTGGTGTCAAACCGAGGTCTCCATCCTTTCCAGGCAAACACTGGTGACGGAGGCCTCTCCCCAGCCTGTTCTTGGTTTTGTGTATAAGCACTAAACACTTGATAATTCTCCTTGGAAAACCAAGAGCCGCCAGCTGGAACTACCCCTGGGACAGCATCACTTTCTTATAGATTTGTCTTTTCTGTTGAAGCTGTCTTTTAATTCTGTCTGCCTGCCTGCCTGCCTGTCTGTCTTTTGCAGTGCTGGGGATAGAACCCAGGGTCTTTCCCATGCCAGGCGACAGCTCTGCCGTTGAGCCACATAACTCAATTCTTGGCTTTTTGAGACAGAGCCTCACTATAGCTCAGGCACATCATAGAACTTTTGCAAAATCAAAAGGCAGATGACAACTGGGGCTGAATAGCTCATGTCACAGAAAAGCAGCTGACTTCTCTAACACACCAGAAGCTTCCTAGAAATCAGTTTAAAGAAAAAGAAGACAAGAAGGAAAAGGAGGAGGAAGGGGAGGAGGAGGAGGAGGAGGAGGAGGAGGAGGAGGAGGAGAAACAAGAGAATAAACTATTAAAAGCTGGGCGGTGGTGGCGCACACCTTTAATCCCAGCACTCGGGACGCAGAGCCAGGCGGATCTCTGTGAGTTCGAGGCCAGCCTGATCTACAGAGCAAGGTCTAGGAAAGGCACCAAAACTACACAGAGAAACCTTGTCTCAGAAAACCTAAATAAATAAATAAATAAATAAACTATTAAAAAATGAGTGAAAGATGTGAACAGGTAGGTGGTTCACAGAGAAGGAAATAGACGAGACTCTTAATATGTGGAAATGTGTTTTCTCTCACGTAAGATGGACAGGAATTCTAAACTTGCTAATATGCTGGGGGGGGGGGGCTGTGGGGAATCGGACACTCGCCTATGCTAGGAGTGTGTAAAGACCCAGGCCCGAGGGAGGGAGGTGCGGCGTGGCAAGTTTATTCAAATTGCAAGTGAAGCTCTGAGAACTTACTTCCGGTAACTTATGGCAAGTGTACACACAAAACAGCGCACGGAACAGTTTTTATTTGATCTTATTTCTAACAGCCTACCTTTGAGACAGAATGACAATGTATTCCAGGCGTTCTTTGGTCAAAAGTTACGAACAAGTCTTTCTCTTTCTTTCTTTCTTTCTTTCTTTCTTTCTTTCTTTCTTTCTTTCTTTCTTTCTTTCTTTCTTTCTTTCTTTCTTTCTTTCTTCCTTCCTTCCTTCCTTCCTTCCTTCCTTCCTTCCTTCCTTCCTTCCTTCCTTCCTTCCTTCCTTCCTTCCTTCCTTCCTTTTTTTCTCTTGGCTTTTGAGACAGGGTCTCACCGTGTATCACTGGCTGTCTGGATCTCACTCTGTAGACCAGGCTGGCCTCGAACTCACAGAGCTCTGCCTGCCTCTGCCTCCCAAGTGCTGGGATCAAAGGCCTACTCCATCATGCCCAGCATCAAAACAAGTATTTCTAAAAGAAAGTGATCTAGGGTGCTTCTGTCTATTTAAAAACAGGAATGATATGAACAAGAACATGTTTTTGTATTTGCTGCAATGTGCGTAAAGAAAATGTGAATGTTTACTTTAAAAACTAGTGTATTAGTTGTCTCTAGAGAAACAGAACCAGTGGGAAATAAATCTCATTCTCCCGCCCGTCCCCAGAAACTGACCCATGCGACCATGGAATCTGAGAACACCTACAGGCTCTCTCTGTAGCCTGGGATGTGGGGAGGCTGCTGGGAATGTTACCTGGGTCCAAAGACCTGAGAACCAGGGAACCAAGGATGTGACCCCCGTCCAAGTACAGAGGAAGAGGGGAGCAGATTTCTCAGCTCAAGTAATGAAGTAGAGAGAGGAGAAAGAAGAGAGAGAGAAGAGGACAGGAGGGAGAGAGTGGGGAAAAATATCCCTTCTACCTTTTGTTCTATTCAGAACCACACTGGAGAGGGGGTCCACCTGCTAAGCCCATGGGTTCAAATGCCAGCCTCATCTGGGAACCCAATTGCAGACACAGGTAAAGACTGTTTGATTCCAGTGCCCTGTGGCCCAATCAAGTCCACACACAGAACTCACCATCATCCCATTGAACACGGCTGTGGGAGATTATGGGGGTGAGAGCTTTTCATTGAATTCGTCCTCTCTCATTTTAGTTTCTGAATCATGTGAGAGTCTAGAATCTACATTTTAAATTAAGCTAAAGATCAAGGCAAGGGCTAGGGTGTGGCTCAAAGGTACAATGCATGTGTGCGCTGTGCACTACCCAAGTCCGTCCCCAGTGCGCATATCGCGCGCGCGAGTGCGCACACACTAATAGCCTATGCCCAGCCTTGGTGCCGGTGCAGCGGGTTGCTTGGTATTGCATGTTGCTGCTTTCACATCCTCAGTTCTGAACTTGGGGTCTCTCTTGCGACTCCAGGAGACACCACATCCTTGAGAGTTCATAGTCAATGCAGGTCAACTCATGGTCCATAGCAGGACAGGTGGAACAGCTGTGCCCTGGACAAGGAAGTGGACCCTTCTTATTTCTTTTACTGAAGCCAGGGTCTGTGTCTGTCTTTTTAGATAAGGCCTCACTGTGTAGCCCAGCCTGGCCTCAAACTGTGGCAGTCCTCCTCCCCCAGCCTCCAAAGTGTTGGGATCACAGGCATGAGCCACCAAGCTCACCTGAACTGAGGAGCCTTGCCATGCATGTCTGCCTGCCATTGAGTTCCTAACTCTAAGAACTCAGTGAGATCCACAGACGCCCTTCCTTTAGTTAGGAAAACTGCCCAGGTCACCTCTGGTGAGCGTGCTGTCTCATGGAGGAACAGGTGTGCAGAGAGAGTGGGACACAGAACCCACCCCTCGCCTTCACTCCACATGTGGTGTCCAGCATACCACTCAACTCTTTACACTATGAATTCTCTTATCTGTAAACCGGTTGTGCTAACAGTCCTGGAATCTGGGAGCTGAGGCGCTCACAGAGGGTAGCGTGGGTGTGTGCATAGAATGCTTCCGGTCCAGGGGACGTTGCTTGGAACTCAATAACAGGTGAGACTCTTACGGAAGCTACTGAGCCCAGGCACCATCCCAGGCTCTGCCCTCAGCCACTCTCCCCTGTGAAGTAGATCGAGGCCCATCACACTATGGGTCTTGCCGTGGAGATCAGCTGTCTTACCCAGCTCTGGAGCGCCGGAGGTGGGGCTTGAATCCAGGCGAGAGCTCAGCTCAGACACTCATGGGAGCTCAGCTTCTCCTCAGTAACCTTGGCCATAAGTCTGAAGTGTGAGCCCACACCCTCAGCTGCATATGCCAGCCTAGGCTGTGCCTTTTGAGAGGTTGCAGCTTATGAGCCTTAAGAGCCTGGTTTCCCAACATAAAGGGGGTGAGGAAGCAGATAGCATCCACTGTGCCTGAGGCACCTGCTGGGCACCTGCTGGGCACCAGGCACTGACCACTGCAAAGAGTTCTTACCCTCTCCTGAGCTCTGTTATCCTCACCTTATAGATGAAGAGATCAATGTTCAGGGAGGCTCGGGATTTCAGGCACTTGTAAGAGGAAAAGTCAGAGTTTGAAGACAAAGTCTGGGCCCTCCCCTCCCCTGTGTCCTTGGGGGGCTGTCACAAGTTGAGAGTTAGCTTTGTGGGGTATGGGGCACATAGTGTTGCGTGCGGCATCACCAATTCCTGGGGTGTCTGCTGGTGGGAGCTCCCCCGAGCTGTCCTCTGTCCTGTGTTGGTCATGATGCAGACGTCAGCAGCTTCTAGGGCTGCTGTGTGGCCCGGAAGAGGCGCTGTGCTGATGTCCCCACGGCCACCTCTTAAGGACTCACCAATTCTTCCCTCCAACAAGAGCGTATTGTGTCCCGGCCCTGGTCTCCCACCCCAGCCATTTGAAATGCAGAAACCTCTGCCAACAGCTACTTTTAGCAGGGCAGACTATCAGAAGGAGAGAAATGGGAGAAATAACAAAATGGGGCCATTGTTCCGGAGCAGGCTGGGCCAGATGCGAGCTGGAGGGGCCTGGAGACGGGCTCTGCTGTCACAGTAAGGGGTGTGAAAAAAGTTACTGCAGGCTTTTCCTCAATGCCGAGGGGAAGAGAGAGTGAGCGCAGCCAGATCTAGGAGGCTCGGATACCCCATAGCCTCATGGAAAACCCTCAGAAGGGGCCTGGAATGTTCCAAGAATAAAAGTCCCCTCTCAGGCCTGGAAGGAGCTTGGTGAAATTGCTCGGCTTCTTTGTAATGACCTTGAGAGAGCTGAAGCAGGGGCACAAGCATGTGGGATGAAAAAACTCTCCCGTACCTTTAAAATAAAATTTCTTTGAGGAAATAAGTGCTGTCAGGGATGATCAGGGCCCTGGAAGAAGAAAACCGGCAAGGATGATTCTGGACCCACACAGTACTCCTCCTGTGGTAGTAAGGAGACCACACCCAGAAGCATTCAGGCAGAGCCTGGTGGTGATGTCGGGGTCCAGTTTTGGGAAAGGCTATGGAACATGAAGCGGAAACTCAGACACACTGGTCTGTGTGCAGGGCCTGCTCTCATCCACAGTGAGTGGAAGGGAAAGGGAACTGATTATGGAGGCTAACCCTGAAAAATACCATAGACGTTGTATGTGTTTGTGTGTGTGCACATATGTGTGTGTGTTCATTCACATGTGGAGGTCAGAGATAGGTGTGAGGTGTCGTCTTCAACCGTTCCCTATCTTTTTTTTTTTTCCGAGACAGGGTTTCTCTGTGTAGCTTTGCACCTGTCCTGGAACTCACTCTGTAGCCCAGGCTAGCCTCGAACTCACAGAGCCTGGCTCTGCGTCCCGAGTGCTGGGATTAAAGGCGTGCGCCACTACTGCCCGGCTCCCTATCTTGTTTTTTAATTTAATTTATCGTTATTGTGTGTACATGGTGCATGTGTGTGGAGGCCAGGGGACAACTTTTGGGGGTTGCTTCTCTCTGCCCACCTTTCATGTTTCAGGGACTGAATGCAGGTCACCAGGCTTGCTCAGCAGCCATCTTACTGCCCCACATTATTTGGGGGGATGGGGTCTCTCACTGAACCTGGAGCTCACTGATTGAATAGCATGGATGACCAGCTAGCCCCAGGGTTCCCCCATCTCTACCTCCTGGAGCTGAAGCTAGAGGTGTGCGTGTCCACGCCTGGCCCAGCTTTTTCATGTGGGGGCCGGAGGATCTGAACTCGGGTCCTCATGTCCTCACAGGAAGCACTTTCCTGGCCGAGCCATTTCTTCAAACCAAACCTGGTCAGTTTTATTGAAAGAACTGCGCCCTCCCTTTTGGTGCTCAGCCGCCCTCCAGAATGCGCAGCGGGTGAGTGAAAGCGCCTGGAAACCTTGGCTTCGAGGTTGCCGCGCCTCCCACCGCTAACGTCTGTGACTCCGGGAAAATATGTTTCTGATTTGGATGAAACAGGAGAGAAGAGAGCAAGCTGAGCCTGGGGGTGTGCGGCTGGTGGTTCATTATTTAGAGAGTGGCACTAATGACCGGTAGGTAACAGTGGGCAGGTTGGCAATGCCAGTTCCCTGGGGAACCTGCCCCCTGTGACCAATTCTGTGTTCTTATGTGAGCTTTAAAATGACTTAAAGGTACAGTATGAACTTAAAGAAAAATATAAGACTTCTTTGTGTGTGTATTCATATGTGTGTGTATGTGTTTGTGTGTGCAAGTATTTGTATGCGTATATATGTGTGTGGAGAGTGTTTGTGCATGTTTGCATGTACATGTGTGTTTGTGCATATTTTTGTGCATATGTTTACCTGTGCACATGTGTTTGAGCATGTTGTATGTGTACATCTGGGCTCATGCATGTGGAAACAAGAGGAAGAAGTTGGGTGTCTTCCTCTATTACTCCTTGCCTTATTTTTTGAGACAGGGTCTCTCTCTGAACCTGGAGCTCATCAAGCTGGCTAGACTGGCTGGTCAGAGAGCCCTAGGGACCCTCCTGGCATCTCCTCCCCAGCACTGGGATTACAGACGCACACCGCCGTGCTTAGCTTTTTCTTAGGTGCTGGGAATCGAACCCGTGTCCTCATGCTTGGACAGCAAACACTTCACTCACTGAGCCGTCTCCCCAGCCCTACAACGTCTCAACAATAAAAGACCAATGGCAGTAGCCGCCCTTCCTGGATTCTGCACTGAGAGCTTTTATGTTTATTTTCTGTAGCGAGTCCCAGGTTAGGGAGGGGACGCCAGTGAGCAAGAGTACTTGCTTCACATTGGGTGACTCAGAAATATAAATCAGATGCAGGCCCATGTCCATGATGTTCATGTGTCTTCTGTGTGGGTGAGACCTCTGTGAGGTCTGAGGTGAGCGGAGAGGGTACCACGGGAAGGACCAGAAGGTGCTAGAAGAAATAAAAACAAACAAACAAACAAAAAGGGGGGATCATGATTTTGCTTTAAATTCTCTTAAATTTTGTTCTTGTTTATTTTGAGGTAGAGACTTACTATGTAGCCCAGGCTGGCCTTGAACTTTCAGTCCTCTAGGCCTTAGCCTCCCGGATGCTGGCATCCCATGTGTGTGCCTCTGCCCCTGGCTCTGGATTGTGCATTTTGGGGATTTCTGCAACTTGGCAAGAACTGAAAGGAACACAGGACAGTCACAAGAGATGGAGACGAGAATTCGCTGGGGCACACGGGTTCTTTCTCCTCTTTTGGGTTTGGCGGCAGGAATAGTGACGTGGAAAGCGGTGTTAGAGAGCTCCACTGTGTGTCTTGGCTGCTTGAAGCCTAGTGGGCATCTCTGAAGACAGGCTGGAGTATCTTTAAGATTTTTCAAGCAAGCTGGTGGTGTGGTAGCAGAGAGCAGGGGCCTGGGAGCTGAATGTCCTCATCCAGTCAGTATGTCATCTCTGGAACTCTGGTGCCTTTAACTTCCCTGTCCCCAGTTTTCTTCTCTATACAATGGGGATGCCGTGCTGAGGGAGGAAGGGGCTGGTGGGAGAAGTCTTCCTTGCTTCCTTGTACTGGAGACCCCGTGTTACACCTAGGTAGAGTTCTTGCTGATCCCTGAGCAGTCAGCCCCAAGCTGCAGATAAAACTGGACTTGGCCTTGGTGTCCCACCCATGTCCCAAGGAAGCACTCTCTGAGCCATGGGGCCTGTGTCTCCCACCAGCAGGAGTCTTGGGAGGATCCTGGGAAGATGTGCACACCGAAGACGTTAACCCACTGGGCTGCAAATAGAGGGAACGCTCTACCAGCCAGGCCCTGATCTGCAGCTCTGGAGCTTCCTGGGGTCCTGGCCCAGCAGCCAGGACCCTCCACAACCACAGGGTGGTGGAGAGATTAATCAGTGGCGGTGGCTTTTTATTTCATATCCCA
Source organism: Peromyscus melanophrys (assembly GCA_902168415.1). Lineage (NCBI taxonomy): Eukaryota > Metazoa > Chordata > Mammalia > Rodentia > Cricetidae > Peromyscus > Peromyscus melanophrys. The sequence goes on from CABHPR010141586.1 coordinate 26,714, forward strand.
TTGTCACCCCAGGCTCCTGGCCCTCCTTCTGCTCCAACCCTCTGTCCGCAGCTTCCTCTTCCTGGTAGAACCTCTTTTTACCCCCACCTTTCCAGTGTCCCTGTGCCTAAATAAAGCTGATCTCCCGGCCCAACGCCACTCACTCCAGCCCTGTGGCATCTAACCATGGCTCTGGGGTGAAGTCTACCCGCTGAGGGTAGACAAGGGGACCTCAGTTTCTTCCCCTGTGGAATGGGTACTCATGGCCAACTAGGATCTTTATCCATGGGGCCATTTGAGATGGAAACTGGAAAAGCTGCTGTGTCTTTGGCATAGTGCAGAGCCAAGCGACAGCTTAGTCAGTGTCAGCTCGGGGCACGAGATCCGTATTGTTAGACAGCAAGCCGGCCAGGGAGCATGGGGTCCAGAGGTTGGTGGGGCTCCCGAGCAGAACCGCAGTCCCCAGGCTGCCGGGTGGCTACAGCTGCCGGGTCACCTGGCCACACTTCTGGGGCTGCGGCCCCTGAGAGGGAGATCTGTCTGGTGCTCATGGCAGACGACACAAGTATCCGGTCACATCGAAGAACCGGATCCAGGCTGCAACGTGGTGGCTTTGTGGCCTGCAGCCGTGAGGAGGCAGATAGGGTGAGGGGTCCCATGTCACCAGAACCAAAGAGGTGACAAGGAAGCACTCCTGCAGCTTCCTCTGATGTCTCGTCGAGACTCGGCCTAGACCCCAGTTGAGCCCATCATCTGTAGTCTGGATGGTGGCTGCCACCAAGGCCACCAAGATACAGAGTCGCTGGGAGAGAGGAAGGCCGGACCATTACACCTCTAACAGTGTCCAGCCCATAGTAGATGCTCAATAAAGAGTTGTTAAATGTACAGATGCATTATCCAGGCAAAGTCCAGTGAGCCCCACCCTGGGTCAGGCTCTCGATTGGATTCTGGCAACGTGGAAGTCAGTATGGCCTGGCGAGTGCTATCAGGGCCTCCCATTGCAGGCCAGAAGATGGATGTAAACTGAGTCAGCCACCAAAACAATACTGCCTGGATCAGTGGGCGGCTTTGTTGATGTCAGGCTGTCTGTAGGAGTTAAAGCACTTTGTGTGGCAGGTAAACAACAAAATTTCAAAGTAGTTGAAACAAATTTAGAACCTAATGAGCTCACAGAACAGCAAGCCCATCTCTTAAAGCGGCCTTCCCCTTCCCTTCATCCTCACCTTCCTGTATCTCTGGGCTCCATTTTTCTCTTGTCACCTTCCTCTGGGGCAGGTTTTCCCTTTCCTTCTAATCTAGGCATCTCTTATTCAGAGGCCTGGCCATAGCAGAAAGGGGCTCTTTTGTCCTGATAGCACCCCCAAAAGTCCCAGGATGGACAGCTGCTGGTCCAATTGGGCCATGTACCCATACCGAGTCAGAACAATGGTCACAGATGGTTCAAGGCTCTGAGAGAGCTTGGGGAATGAGCTGGTCCCTTTTTGAAACAGCACCATGGGCCTAGGGCGACCAGCTCCACTCAGAAGAACGATCAGAGAGAGGAACCGAGATGTGCCCGGGGACAGCAGAGGTACTTGCAGATGCTACCAGCAGTGTCCACAGGACCTGCAAAGAAGGCGACCTTAGTGAACCTGAGGGTTGTTGAAAGGAGGGGAGAGCCCAAGGAGAGAGTGTTGGGCCAAGGGAACTGCCTGAGCAGAGGCCTAGAGGCCTATGACAGGCTCAGGAAGGAGGTAAGCTCACACCAGCAGAGCACCCAGGCTAAGAGGGACATGGCTGGTGGCCGACACTGCAGTCCAGAGCATGGCCAGACACACACCAGTGCTGGTGGGAAGTGGATTGGAGGGAAAAGGCTACTTAGCTTAGTGTTTCAATTTGTCCATTCAAATGACATTTTTTTTTTTTTGGTTTTTTTTCGAGACAGGGTTTCTCTGTGTAGCTTTGCGCCTTTCCTGGAACTCACTTGGTAGCCCAGGCTGGCCTTGAACTCACAGAGATCCGCCTGGCTCTGCCTCCCGAGTGCTGGGATTAAAGGCATGCGCCACCACCGCCCGGCCTCAAATGACATTTTTACCCTGCAAATAAATACACACCAGCAACTCACTCTACAGAGAGGCCAGGGAAGAGGATGAGGGCTCAGTCCAGGTGGGAGAGGACCAGGCTTAGCCCCGAGGGAGCACTCTTCCCTCTCATGGCTATGCTCAAAGCCTGTCCACTACCAGGCAAATTGAATTCCAGAAACCAGTTCCGGGGGTCCTGTTGGATGCTCCAGCAGGCAGCCCATTGGCAGCCATTTTGTCCCGTCTGTCAGCAGACGTTGCCACCAACAGAGCAGCTCAGACTTGATTTGAGGGCTCACTGTCCCGGATGCCAGCTGTGTGACTAGCCTCACTTCTCTATCCTCAGTCTCCTCCGCTGGAAAGCTTTGTGTGGTTGGGGAGAGGGCTCAGTGTATAAAGTGCTACTGCACAAGTGTGAGGACCTGAGTTCGGATCCCAGGTGCTCACATAAAAGCTGAGTGAGATGGTGCACACCTGTGATCCCAGTGCTGAGGACAGGAAGATTCTGGGGGCTCACAGGCCAGCCAGCCCAGCTGGATTGATGAGCTCCAGGTTCAGGGAGAGACCCTGTCTCAAAAAATAAGATGGAGGAAGATACCAGCTGCTGACCTCCATGTACACACGTGCATGTGCACGAGCGCAAGCGTGCACACACACACACACGCACACACACACACACACTGGCTGTGTAATGACACATCCCTCCCAGGGCTGTGATGAGGACGAAACAGTGTTCAGACAGTAACGGCATCACTGACCGTCGCTGCAGCTGTCGTTGTTACAATGGTTGTCTTCAAGGTTTGTCAGCTCAGTGCTCAGCATACTGTCACAGGAAGTGGGGACCGTGACAGCGTACACGTTCGTGAGACAGGAAGCCTCTTGGTGGCGATGTGATCGTGGGTCGATGTCGTCACCTCTCAGTGTTTTCCCGTCTTCTGCTTCTGGGTCTGGTCCATGAATCAGCACCTAGTCTTAAGTGCTTGGAAGAACTCCAACTCGGCTTATCAGGCTTGCACGGCAAATGCCCTTACCTGCTGAGCCATCTTTCCTGCCTCTCATTGTTCAGATTTTAATCCAGCGTTTTGGGACATGCTTCCTGAAGGCGGCTTAGACATGAGCTAACAAAGGAGAATTTGGAAACCACCACCAGAAAATCAACTCAATTGTTCGTACACTCTTCTGTAAATATCTCTCATGGTTCACTATCGGCCAGATCTTTGTGCCAGGCCTGAGGGGCCAGTCTAGACCCACCCACCCTTGACACAGACACGCCTTTACTTATACCTTAGGAAGTGCGTGGTTCTCACTCTCAGGCCATCTAGCTCAGGGTTCTCTGGTCCCATCCCCCAACCATGAAAGGCATGTGACTCACATCCCTCCAGTGAGCACATCAACACCAACATCAGGGATGGGCACGTGACTCAAATGCAGCCAATCAGAACATTTCCTGGATTTTTAGCCTTTACTGTTAGGGAAACCATGCTATCTTCCCACTAGGAGCCCGGGGCCACTTGAAGGCTCTGGGAGACAGCTTTGCCAGCTGCTTGTGGGAGAGGCTCTCAGGGAATTCAAAACAGAGTAATGGGGGACAGAGAAAGAGAGACAGTGTAGGGGAGAGACAGGGTAGTAGGTTCATTGTTTAAAAACAAAAAAATCCCTTGATCAAGCGGTGCCTGAAGCCAGATCCTTAGGGTTTCTAGCTATGTGGATCAGTAAGTCCTCCTTTTAATTTGAACCACTTTGCACTAACTTTCCTGTTATTTGCATGGGAAAGGGTCCTGACTAAGCCAGGCATCTTCCAGGCAAGGGGTGGGTGGGGATGATTTACTGGAACTCTTCGCCACAGATGTAAATTGGTTTGCAACAGAGTCTTGCTCTGAAAAGCTGGGGTCGCATTCTCAGACATCACAGTCAGGCTCGGACCGTTGTGAGAGTTTTGGAGATGGTGCCAGGCAAGCTTCAGGCCCCTCTCCTCCTGCTACCCTGTACCCTGGGCTGGCACACCTGCCACATAGCCCTGGCAAGCCTCAGCTTCCTCATCAATAAGGTGGGTCCATTATTAAGGCACAGACTTTAGAGGAGTGTAAATGTAAGACAGTGTGTGCTGAGCTGGGGGCAGCGGGGCTGAGTTATGGGAAGAACTCGAAAAAACAGGCATTCACCTGCGCTGCCAGCCCCTGTTGCCTAGGGCTGTGTGAGGCCTCTAGAGGTGTGCCAGTCAGACAGGCCCCCTGGCTGTGTCAGGAAGCTACCTAGAGGGGGAAGGGATCAATTTAGCCCTCCAAACACTTCCCCAGATTTAAAATCATAGTAAACAAGGGGACTTCCTACATGGTATGGCCAGCAACATACTAGTAAGTATCGAACACTTACTGTGTGTTAGCCTTCATGGAAAGTCAGGTTGTGCCGAAAGAGGGGAGGGAGGGAGGGCAGGCAGACTGTGTGGCCAACACTTAGTCCAGGTCTGTGTGCTTTCTACCCTCCCCCCCAGATTAAACGCTTTGTTCAGTGAAGGAGGGCAGGGCCAAGCAAAGGACTCGGGAAAGGCCCTGGCTTGGGGATGGCTTCTCAAGGACAGTGGGTTGGGAGAGCTCCAGGCAGCTGGTGGCATGGGGGCTGAGGCCAGCTGTCTCCTGCTGACCAAGCCTGAGTCCCCCCAGGCCTCTTACAGTGAGACTTCAACAGCTGCCACAGTAGAATGTGCCTGTTGGCCACAGGCGACCTGCGGAGTGGGGCCGGTGACCCTGGGGTGAAAGGTTCACCTGTGGCCTGCGGCCTCCAGCCTCACCATCTGTCTCGCCACCTGCAACTGCCATTTTGGCTTCTCCCCTTCAGTACCAACGGAGAAGCAGCTACATACATAATAGATGGTAAGAAATAGATAGGGTATCCTCTCCTCCAAACGCCTGGATGTCACTGTGTACCAGCTGGGAAAGCTGGGGGTCCCCGCCTGCTGTCAGGCAGCGAGGTCCCATGGACCCCAGGAGCGTCTTTGGTGGCTGGCCCCTCTGTCATGTGTAAAGCAGGTTCCTGTCTCCACCCTGCAAGGAGATGGAGACACTAATGAGATGACTCTGTCACCCTGTGACCTACCTGGAGTCAAGCCCGCTGACGGCAGAGCCATCCCTCTCCAGGTCTGTGGCCTGGAGCGGCTTCCTTAGGCTGCTGGAGGCTCAGCTTCTAAATCTGTAAGATGAGGTGACAGAACGGCCCTGAGGAGTTGAGTTTATCAATATGTATGGCATCCACAGATCCCGGCAGGTCCTGGTCAGAGAGGCAGGCGGTGTGACAAGTAGAGAAGGCTGCAGGGCCTGGGTGGTGGTTCCGTGGGTGAGGTGCTCGCTGTACAAGCGTGAGGAACTGCATCCCGAGCCCCCATATAAAGAGCCAGGAGTAGGGGTATGCCTCTGTAACCCCAGTTCTGGGGAGTCAGAGATAGGACGATCCCTGAGGCTTGCTGGCCAGACAGTCTTGCTAAATCAGTGGGAGACCCTGTCTCAAAAAATAAGATGGAGAGAGACAGAGGAAAACACCAGATGTAGAACTCTGGCCTCTACATGCATTTGCACACACGTGCATACACATGAACACATGCACACACATGAACATGTACACATGCATGCACCACACACACATGCATACACACATACATGCATGCACACACGCGCACGCGCGCGCGCACACACACACACACACAAGAATGCAGACTCCCTTGTCTTTCTGCCATGTGGTTGAGGCAAGTGGCTTCCCCTCACTGTACCTCAGCTTCCTCACTTGTGACATGGTGGGACTCCTGGCCCCTCCCCCTGCAGCTTGTCCTGGGATTAGATGAAATATCTTAAAAGCCCTTGGGCCTTGGCAGGTGGTGACTCCGTGATAAATATTTGCTCTCAGAGTGACCAAAATCTCATCCATTAGGAAAGGTCTGTCACCAGATTTTTGGAGGGAGGGGCCTGCTGATATTCAGGGACAATTTTGTGTGTCTTTGGGTGTATGAACACAAGCCGCAAAGGTAACATCTCCAAGGGTCTCTGATTCAGCTCTGCGACCCCGAAGGCGTAACCCATCTCCTCCCTGGGGAGGGGGTCAGGCAGGAGCGGGTCACACACCAGCTGTGGGTTGAGGCTTGCCGGATTATAACCCCGCCTGGCACACTAGCCCTGCGACGTGTGACAAAGCAAGCCACGTGACTCCTCCAAGTCAGTTCCTCCCTTTGCAGAGGACCCCATAGACCCAGCTGGGAGGGAATTCTTGGAGCGCATCCACAGAGTGATTGGTCTGATCCCAGGACTCACTCTCTCGTCAGGGGAAACATTTGACAGCATAAATCTGTAAGGGAATCCCGCTTCAGCATCTAGACCAGTGGTTCTCAGCCTTCCTAACGCTGCGACCCTTTACTACAGTTTCTCCTGTTGTGCTGACCCCCAGCCATAAAAATATTCCATTGTTATTTCATAACTGTAATTTGCTACTGTTATGAATCATAATATAAATATCGGATATGCAGGATATCTGATATGTGACCCCTGTGAAAGGGTCGTTCGACCCTTCCCCGCAAAGGGGTTGTGCCCCACAGGTTGAGAACCGTTGACACAGAGAGATTTCCCCAAGCGTCAGTAATCTCCATAAAAGTCCTGAAGTAGAAGATGACTTCTGGTCAATGAACGCTCATTTTTGTTGACAAATTTAGCCAACCTGCCTGCTCCCTTCTCCCCTTCTCCTGGCATGGAGAGAATGCCCACGCCTCACAGTCGAGTAGTGAGATTTACTGAGAAAATGCTCCAAAGTGCCTGCCGGTGTGGCCCCCACAGGAGGACAGTGGCTGTGGGGGCTCCAGGGAGGAGGCTGCCGGGGTTGGGGCAAGAGGCTTCATCTGGAAGATGGGCTGGTCCGATCTCAGCACGTATCGCTTCCGGCTCAAACTCATGCTTCTGAAGGAAGCTGGCCGAGGCACCTGCCTGGGTGGAGCATGGGGCAGCAGCTAAGGAGATTAGAGTACTTGGCCCGTTTCCCTCCTCCTTCCTTCCCAAAGCGGGAAGAATTTTGAGGGAATTTAACCCATGCTAGTGCCACATTTGTGCCTGGTTCATCAGAGGGCTCCTGAGTAAAATGCCCCCAGGACTGGAAGCCCTCCAAACACTTCTGTCTATCTTCCTGGGTCTCCGCGTGTGCCCCCGTGTGTGGGTGTGGAGGCTAGCAGCAGTAGGGGGAGTCTTTATTTGTCGCTGTCTAGTTTGGTGGGGGTTTTGTTTGTTTGTTTGATTGATTGATTGATTGATTGATTGATTGATTGATTGATTTTCTGACAGGATCTCTCCCTGAGCTCGCCAACTGGCAAGACTAGCTGGCCAGTGAGTTCCAGCAATCCTCCTGTCTCCACTTCCTTGATGCCACCATGGCCAGCTTTTTATTTGGGTACATGGGGTTGGAACTCAGGTCCTCACACTTGGACAGTAGCACTTTACCCAGAGCCATCCCCCCAGCAACCCCCCCAGCCATGCCCTTCCTTAGGAAAAAGTCATTTGTCTTCCTGACATGGGGAGGTGGCTGCATTCAGCAACAGCTTCCTCCCCTGTCACCTCCACTTTGTTCTGGTGTCTGGGAATGGCTGTGACAGGGAAGTAGCTTTATGTGTCTGAGAAAGGGGAGGACATTGCAGTCCATGGCTCCAAATAGGAAGACTCCTAGCCCAGTCCTCCTGTGAGTCAGCCTGTATGTGACATGGACAGTCTCTCCAGACCCAAGGACCAGGGGTGGGGGTGGGGATAAGATGTCAGAGGTTCCATCTGGAGGTGGTCATCTGATGCTGTGGCCATTGTAAGGACTGCACTGGCATTGGGACAGCTGTAGCTTGGCCTCTTGCTAGCTGGTACAGAGGGTGCCCTGGCCTACATGCAGCTGGGCATGGTTTCTGCTCACTTTCACTCACTTTCATCTCTAACCTGGGAAGAAAGACAAGACTAGCTCCTTCAAGCTCTCCAGAACACTCTATAAGCTCTTTACCATGTCTCTCCTTCCAGGAGGACCTGGCTCTCTGAATATTCTCGAACTGATTGCTGGGCTATGTCTCAAGTGTTGCTCAACCTCCAGCATGCTGAATCTTAAGAGGCCCAGCTAGAAGTAAGGGATGCAGAGGCAAAGATATTCCTTGGTCACCCTGCCCCACAGTAAATAGCAGGAGGGTCCCCTGTCCCCGGTAGTCTCACTTTCTGGACCTCACTCAGCCTCCTCGTCTGTCACATGGAGTCCTACTGTATCTACATCCCAGCGGCATGGGGGATGTGTTGCCCTCAGCTAGATACAGGGCTGTGAGCAGTGCCTGGGCACTCTTAGAGCTCTTTAGGAGTTGGCCAAGTGAAGTTGGGTGGCTGGGTACTGGGGACAAGCCGATGGCACCCTGAAAGCTCCCTGTTTTTAACCACCTCTAAGACATCTCAAGGAGCCAAGCAGCCTCAGAAAGGATCCGTTTGCCTGTTGCCCACTGTGAACCACAGGACACCTCCTGGTTTTGAGACTAGGGCCTTGCAGAGCACACTGGCCACTGAGAGGCCGGACAGTCCTCTGTGTCTTGGGTACTCTGAGAGTACTTTAGACTCTTCGTTGATGATTTGGGATGTGGTCTGCCTTTTACCTCTGGGCATGTTTCAGTGAGAGGCTAGGTCTTTGTCCCATCTGCCTCAGCTTGTACAACAGCCCCTGGCATGATGCAGCTGGGCTCTGCCAGCCTTGAAGACCTTCCCCTGCTCTTTGCTGGAGAGATGAGTGTCCCAAGACAATCTAGCTGGACCATTAGCTGTTGATGGTGGGTCTGGGGTGGTCCTGAAATACAGGAAACACTGAGCTGGGTCACTGGAGCTTTCTGGAAGGCTTGGTCTGTGGGGTCCCATGTGATTGGGACAAGGATACCCTCAGCACACAGACAAGCTAAGCACCCTTGGGAGTGAGGGGAGCTGTAGGTATGTGTGTGCCCAGGTGCATGTGCACATGTGTGCCTGTGTGTGTGGAGACTAGGGGTCAGGGGTCAACACTTGATGTCATCCTCATTTACTCTCCACTTTATTTTTAAGATTTATTTATCTTATTTGTGTGTGTGTGCGCGCGTGAGTGTGCGCGAGCATGCACTCACATTTTTGTGCACACAGATTTGAGAAAGCATCAGATCCCTTGGAACTAGAGTTACCTGGAGCTTAGCAGGCTAGCAAACCCCAGGGACCCTCTTATCTCTTCCCCCAACCCAGGACTGGAGTTAAAGGTGCCACACACAGCTTTTACAAGTGTGCTGTGGATGGAGCTCAGGCCCCCATTCTTGCAGGGCAGGCGCGTCACCAACAGGACCATCTCCCCGGCCCCATCATGGAGGGTGTCGAGTTAGTGGTGGTGAGTTACCTTTAGGACCTGGGTCTCTTTACCTAACAAGTGGTACCATTTTGCAGCTGAGGCTGCTCTCCCCAGTGCCTGCTCACTCATATGGGAACTTCCTCCTCCGCTGGCCCCACTCAGCCCCTGCAGGCCCTGCAGAACCTCTGCCAAGCCTGACCTCCTGGCTCTGGAGCTCAAAACCCTGGGAGGTCCAGCCCGAGGAGCCTGCATGCAGGGCTTTGTGTTTTATTACTATTTATTGTTCTTGTTATTTTAACATTTATGGAGTGCGTCTTAGCTGTGAACTCGCTTCTCCGGCGTCACTGTGGTCAGAGTCTCTCCAGGGTGCGGGGCAGATTGTTACTTTGATTCTTGTGTTAGCGACTGCCCTATCCACTTTATTAAAAACACTGTTCTGCTTGGGGCTGCCTTTGTTCTCAGAGCTTTTGTGCATGTGGCCCCAGGTCCCCCAAAAGCCCCTTGATACCACTCTTTGAACACAGGGGTGTCTGTGGAGGCCAGAGGCTAGCAAACATGCACTGTGAGTGGCCAGGGAGCAGGGAGTTCAGGCTCTGAGGGCCAGATTGTCTTCCAATAGCTATTTAACTCCAGTCATCTTGTGGCTGTGTCAAAGCAGGCACAGATAATACCGAAACAAATAAACCTTTATTTATGAAGACATCAGCCTGAACCGATCCAGGGGCCGTGGTTTGCAGACCCCTAGTTGGATGACAGGTTTTGTTCAAATTGGAGCCCCTCTTTAACCATTCTGTGGATCTCCTTCATGCCCTTTTAATCTGCTTCTTCTTCAAGTGATCCCCTAGAGCAAGGTTTGGCAAACCCAAACCCAAAGGTCAAATTTCCTTGCTTATGTAATGTAAATAAAGTTTTATTGTCACAAGGCCATGACCACTGGCTCCTGTATCCTTTGCATTTTTCCCCTTCTACAGCGAAGTGACAGATTTCTCAGCCCCCAGAAGCCTAAAATATTTACCCCTCAGCTTTCCACATAAAATGTCTGCTGACCCATCTCCCTGCCTTAGATGGTTGGTGAGTGGTGGGCTCTGGCTCCTTTTTGTCACGTGCCTAAGACTAAAACTGGCCCGTTTAGAATTGTCCTGTCTGATCATTCCAATTCTGTGGGGAGCCGGTGTGCACTGCTGTGTGTGGAGGTCAGCGGTGAACCTCCAATGTCCACAGAAGCTAGCCTGGGGTTACAGATGCTACCACATCTGGCTTCACATGTTCTGGAGATCCGAACTCAAGTCTCCATGTTTGTGCGGCAAGGGCTTCCCCTATGGAGTCACCTCCCCAGCCTGGGAGTTCAGTGGTTAGAACTGGGATGGTGTGAGCTTCAGTGGGACCAAACCCATTCTCACGATGAAGACTCAGTTATACAGAAAATCCAGTTCAAACCAGTTTAGCCAGAGGAGGGGAGATGTGGGCTGGAGGAAGTAAGGGTCTGAGGTTAGAATAAAGTTTAGGCACAGCTGAGTCAGGGCTCAGGTGAGACAGGATTCCTGGTGCTTTCTGGCTGTGGACCCGATTATGTTCATTTCAGCCTGCACACGAGCCAGATGGTGGGGGCATTCCAACCCCGCATGCTCTTAGGCACACAGGAGGAACTCAGTAACTGTTCATTGAATGAATAGACTACACAAGCTTGGCTTAAAAGCTTGATGGCTTTCTAGATGTTGATCCCTATTCCGGAAGTTGGGAGTGTTTATACATCACAATATGGAGGGAGAATGGAGGCAGAGTTCTGTGGTGACAGTTCTGGTCATGCCTCTGACTTACTGTGGGGCTTGGACAAGGGTCTCAACCTTTGTCCGCCTGAGCTATGCATCTTTAGCCTTCCTGTGATTTGCATAAAATATACAGAGATGGTGCAACAGGAAGCTGAGCAAGGTGAATTGTGGAATTGTGGGGCCAGGGTGCATGCCAGGCAGTTGGCTCTGGAGTTTTGCTTTCTTTACCACATAGACACAGTGTGTTCCTGGCACAGACTACACACTAATGTGTGAAGAGCCACCTCTGTGGGTTTGTTTAAAGGTGATGCAGGGACACAGGTGAAGAGGGCACTTTGGCCTTCACAGACACATAGCTGTAATATAAATACCAATTACTTTCAGGGACTAGAGCGATTACTCAGTAATTAAGAGCATTTGTTCCTCTTGTAGGTTTGGTTCCTAGCACCAATACAGTGGCTCACAATTATCTGCAACCTCAGTTCCAGGAGATCCAACAGGCATACATGTGGTGCACATATATACATGCATGCAAAACATTCACACACATAAAGTAAAATAAATAAGTCTTTAAATAATATTAATTACTTTCCCAGAATCAGAGAGGAATATATTCTTATTTCCCATGTGCCCCTCACCCTCTGTGAGACTCTCCCCTCTCACAGATGAGTCTTCACTACCATAAAATATTCTTCAGGGCCCTCTAACCCTGGGTGTCTAAGATTCTAAGACTGAGTTCTATGAATATGGAAGCCTTAGAGCTGCCCTCCACATTCCAAAATTAGACCTTGACTGGAGTGCTAGACTGTGAGGAGGGCACAGTGGTCAACCTACAACACCTACTCCCAACTCTGTCACTAGGCTGAGACCCTGGCTGATGATAGTATTTCCAGACTCCCTTGCAGCTAGGTTCCTTCAAGCAGACCCACTCCTGTGGGATCCAAAAGGCAAAGGCAGAGATTGTGATTAAGCCATCTTGGCTGCTTAGGCTGGTTCTGCCTCTAAGCACAGTCTAGAAGGGTTTGGTATGCAGCCTTCATTGAATCTCAGTGGGTACTCATAGTTTTATGTATTAGAACTCAGGGAATCTCAGTGTAGCTCCCCCTGGAGCTGACCCCAAGATGAGGATTCAGATGCAAGTGGCCCGACTAAGAGGTGATTCTGGGAAACACTATACTGAAAATGGAAAGACAAGAAGGGAAGGGAGGGAAGGGAGGCTGGCGTGAAGCATGTGTAACTGAGCAGGTCGTTCTCCAGGCATTCAGGACTACTGCTGATCGGACCAGCTTATAATAAATACATCTCGCCTTAACTGGAGAGTGCCTCAGCCATTAAAGGCTAGGCTCACAACCGAAAATAAATACATGCTCTGGAGGCTTCCCTCCGAAGAGGCAAGGGGACTTACATAGGCAAGGAGAGCCATCAAGGAATGGTTATGGTAATACTAGCTGCTATGACGAACACAGCATGTAGCCCCAGGGTGCGGCACAATCATAGGTGATTTCCCATGTACCGACCAATTTCAGATTTTCCGATAAATTTTGTTCCCCTCCCTAGCTGCTCCCCACTCTGATCCCTCCATGACAAGTTGCCGCTCTGATCCCTCCATGACAAGTTGAGTTGTCAAGTTGATGAGAAAAGAGAAGCTATGGCTAAGGGTCAGAAGCTTGAAGGGCCACAGGACACGTGTTCACAGATCTGTGTTGCATGTGGTCTATATCACAGCTACACCCTGCACACAGGACACGTGCCCGTGATCCACGGGTCAGAACAGTCATTAGCCACACCTAGCTGCACCCAGCTGGGGAAACGGTGTGCACCCGTGTCCAAGAGGAAGAAAGCTGGACTTTGGTGAGCATGTTGGCCTCCTCAGAACCTCTGAAACTAGATATCTCCGTCAGGGCCAAGCAGTACCAACAGAGTGCTAGGCACCCACTAAGCATGACCTCTGCTACTGTAGGCACGTGTTTCTTTCCTGTTCTACAGTGTCATAATCCTCACAGCCCCCGTGTGCCCTTTGTCTCTGTCGATGTCTGCATCGCGGCCAATTTTGTTTCACTAGCTCCTAATCCCTACTAGCTGGCAGGCCTGTTGACCATCCAGGCTTTTTAGAATTTCACATAAAAACTGATCAACACCAAGTGCACTGGGCTGAACTGTGTCCCCAAAGACATCAGATTCTTGATACTGAGATTTGTAAGTGTTAATTGGGCATGGTGGCACACACCTACAATATCAACACTCAGGAAGTGGTGGCAGAAAGAGCGTAAATTCAAGGCCAGCTTGGGATACAAAATGAGAGTCTGTCTCAAAAAATAAAACTTATTATTAAAAGGGTTAAAGGTGTGGTTTGATGGCAGAGCACTTGCCTACCATGTGCAGGGCTCTGGGTTTGACCCCCAGGAGGGGCTGAAAAATAAAAATAAAAGTAAATGTTATTTTAGGTGACAAAGATTTTACAGCTAGGGTTCAATTAAAGATCTTGAGAGGAGAAGATGATCTTAGATCATCCAGGTTGTCCCCAAATGCAATAATGGGTGTTCTAAAAAAGGTGTACTTCATAGATCCCCACATCACCTAAGAAAGCGGTGTGAAGACAGAAGGTTGAAGACATTCGCCTTGAAGACCGGATGGATGGATGCAGCCACAAGCCAGTGGCACTGGGAGCCACCAGGAGCTGGAAGAAATGAGAGACAAGAGTCTCCTCAGGATCCTCAAGAGAACACAGCTCTGGAGACACCATAACCTAATGGAGCCAGTGGTGCTGACTTTGAACTTCTGGCCTTCTGAAGTTTGAGAGGATACATTCATGTTTATCCTCAGATACTAAGGATGTGGCACTTCAAGACAGCAGCTACAGGAAGCTGGGACACCTCGAGGCCTCCTGGGGTTCTCTGAGTGATGAAATGTGTAGGAAGCTTGAGTTGTAGATTGTCCCAAACTGAATTCCCTGACATCCTGCTGGCCTTCCTCATGGTGGGTGTATGCTTGCCTCCCGCCCTTGGTGGCTGGCATGGAGGCCTCAGTCTCCCTGGCCACCTCCTCATCCCTCACCTCTTGTAAACCATTGGCCACTAAGACGTTGGAATGCTCTGAAGTGGCTCCCCTGTACTCTGAATTTCCTTTAAAAAAATATGTGTATTTAAAAAATACACCCACGCTGCACATGTGGAAATCAGACGACAACTTCAGGTTTTGGTTCTCACCTGCTTTGAAATAAAGTCTCTTTGCTGTTTGCTACTTTGAACAAACTTTGAGCTCAGGTCCCTGGAGAGCTTCCAAGGATCCTGATGTCTCCACCTCCCATCTCACCTATGAATTCTGGGATTGCAGAAGCACGTTGCTGTGCCCAATTTTAAGTGGGTTCTGGGGATTCAAACTCAGGTCCTCACGCTTGCACAGCAAATGCTTTACCCAGTGAGCCAGCTCCTGAGCCCCAACTCTGGCACTTTCTTCTCCCCAGCCTGTCTTTAGTGGAAGTGCACACACCTTTTTTTGTCTTTTCCTGCCTAACCGGGAACGTCGGTCTCCTCAGCCTGCCTGTGCCTGTCTGCCTGCACGGGTCGCTGTCTTAGCTGATGCTAGCAAGACACGGTCCCGCTTCAGAGCTCCAACCCAGGCCTCCGTCCCACAGCATCCTCAACTTCCTCCTGAGTCTCTCTGCTACTTACACACACACACACACACACACACACACACACACACACCCTTGTGTGCACACAACAAGGGTAAGCCTCTCCGTCCACCTGCTCCCACTCTGGCACGTGTAAGTGACAGAGAGAAGGAAGCTTTGCTTGTTTTACACACATGCACATCCATCCACCCATCTGCTCTCTGCAGAGTCCCACTCCAGCAGCAGGCACTCAGAGGAACCCCAAAGCCACTGGCCCTGGGATGCACCAGCTCAATCGGAAATCTCAGGGAAAGCTTACAGGAAAATGACTTTTATTTATGTTGCTCCTGGGGTGATGGAGGGTAAATGCTGGGAATTAAACCTACGGCCTTGTGCATGTTAGGCAAGCACTTTCCCACTAAGCCCAGAAAATGAGTTTTTAAGGGACTACTCGGGCCATGCAGAACAGATTAAACCTGAGGGAGGAACATGCCTAGGAAGAGGAGACACTGAGGCTGATCTTGGAGCTGAGCCTTCTTGACTTGCTTGCCGAGTGCCAGAAGCCGTCCAGAGTGTTTCACCTATATGAATTGTATTCTTCCCGA
>CABHPR010141587.1:16422-34534 GCA_902168415.1 Peromyscus melanophrys
GTTTATTCTGTCCTAGATTTAGAAATAATTACACAAAGTAACCTCTGGAGCTGAAGCAGCAGTGGCAGATGTGGACTGTCATCCACAGCTGGAGGAAGGTCCGTTTCTCTGTTTCATTTCTATCTTCTCCTCCTTTTCATGGCCACCCTCTTTCCTCTATCTCCCACTTCCTCCCTTTGCTCTTCAACATCCTTTTGTTTTCCTTCTTAATCCTTTTCATATCTCCTGTACACCTGCCCTGTTTTCTTCCTCTCCTTTTATCTTCCCTCTTTTTCCTGTTTCACATCCTCCTGTTTCTTGTGTTCTTTTTATTTAATAATCTGTCCTTAGTAGGAAAGAAGCCATGTATCATCCTGCCTCCTTTCAGTGAATAAGCATAGTGTGTAGAGATTTTTTTACCTCAGTTTCAGCATCTTGTTGAGACCGTTAGATAATTGTGGTGGCCTTGGCCTTCCCTTTCCTTCCCTGTTCACAATTTGCCCCATTAGAATGATGAAGTCGATTTCCGTTTCCCAGAGTGTAAACATCACATTGAACTCCACTATGTTTCATTCTTCACTTTGTGTTACAGCTTATGACTCATAAATAAAGCTCCACAAGCAGAGTTAAAACCCAGGGAATAAATATGTAGCATGTCCAACATGGAGTTTGCATCTCCTAAGGAGGGAAATATTTATTGACATAATGCACTTTTCATAGTGTAATTTCATTTTTGTTTATGGGCATAATTGTGTTTCCCCATACTGATTTGTCAACATAGATTTATCATATTTAACTTAGTTAATACGGAATCACCGTGCATTTCATGAAGAAGGGCAGTATGCGATCACCTTAGAGAAATTGTCATTTTACTTAGGAGCCATCTGCCTAGAGTTAATGGATGGCTAGAAGTGGCGGCGGCAGCAGCATTCAGGTTATATATTGCTAGTGAAAATAGTCAGGTTGTTTATTATCAGCGAAGGCTGTCAGAACACCAGTAAGTTGTGGGTTGATAAGTTGTGCTGAGTGCACATGACAACACGGTGAATTTGAGCCTGAGCTCCACTGCCACAGTGATTTAAGTTCAAACACAGCCTCTACTTTCTAGCTGGTTTAATTCCCTGGGCTTCTATTTCTCCAAATGTGAGAATATGCAAAATAATAAAACAAAGCCTTCCCTAAGAAAAAGAATTAAGAAAGTGACATTTTAAGTATGTGATAGATTTCAGTTGTATTTGTGTCCTTATTAAACATTGCTCTGAATGCAACAGTTCTTATAACTAGACTTCCTCTACTCTCCAGGGGCTTCTTTGGTGTTCAGGGAATCTGTTTCTTAACTGAAGATTGGAATAAGTATTTTTTATTGTTTGCTTGTTTTTTTGTTCTTTATTTTTGTTTTTTGCTTTTGAGACAGGGTCTCCTTAAACACCTTGAATTCCCAGAAATCCATCTGCTTCTGCCTTCTGAGTACTGGGATTAAAAGTACTTGCTATCATTCTCCATTAAAACAGATGCATTTTTTTAGTCACTGAGAAAAATACAATGCAGTCCTGGAGAGTAGGTCACAGAGTCAAAGATCTTTGTTGTCCCAGGTGATATGAAACTATCTTAGGCCATCTATTCACCATCCACTCAGACAGACAGACAGCCATGTATCCATCTATCCACCCATCCATGCATCTATCTAGTTTATTGTTTTTGGATGAAATCCACTTGGTAAACCTCATGTTCATCAGAGAGATCTCCTCAGGGTTAAAGGCACACTTATTAGGACCATCAGAATTTTCTGCTGCATTTTAAGTCTACCGAGGATGCAGAGAATTATTGATAGAGGAGACAGCCTGCATCATAAACCAAGGAGAGGGGCATGATTATGTTGGTGGAGAGAGGTGGAACGTCACAGCTTCCTCCAAAAGAAGCATTTTATGGACTGACCTGCTCAGAAGGAGGACATGCCTTGATGGTGCAAGGCACATAGTTAGAAAACAACTTGAAAATCGTAGAAGTCTTCAGGAACTAGACAGACATTTCCCACGTGTAACAATCCAATTTATCATTATTGCTTTGTTCGTTAAAGTAATCCAAGGTCATGATATAAAGAATGCTGAGAACATGCTGCTGCAGAACTGTAGGATTATGTCCATTTTCTAACTGTGGCTTCATGGTTTGTTAACATGTAGGTCCTTCTGTTCCTTCCTCTACCTTCCTTCTTTACTTCGAGGACACATTCATACTTCATCTCAGAGAGAGCCCAAGATCAGAATCTTCTGCTATAAAAGCCCCTGTTACTGTACAGCTGTTGTGTGGCAGACAGAATTGAGTTCTTTGTATACCTGGACATCTTGGTGTAAGTGTTGCTATTCTTTTATTCAGAGAAGTTAGAAGAGATTTGTGACTTTATCAACTATTTAAAAATAAACAGAAGAGAAAATTATCAAAGACAGATGAATGGTTGCTTCCGTTAGAGCTAAAGAAAAGTTTTTTTATTACTTCTTTTCTTTTCTGAGATCATAATAACTTATTATTTTCCCCTCCCTTTCCTCCTGCCAAACCCTTCCATATCTACTGCTCCTTGCTCTCTTCCATGGCCTCGTTTTATTAATTGTTGTCACATGCATATATGTATATATGCATGTATATACAAAGATATTCCTATATACCACCCCCTCAGGCTGTTTCATGTTACTTGTGTGTATGTTTTCAGGATGACCATTTGGTATTGGATAGCCGATTGGTATGTTCTTTCCATTTCTTCCACTCTCAGCATTCCTTAGTTGCCTGGAGTTCTTTGTGTGGATTGAGGCTTCCTGGGTCCTCTGGCAACCCCAGTCTACTCTAGCATGTGGATGTTGTCCTTGTTCTTGAGCAGAAGGGAGTTTTGCAGCAAGAGAGCATTCGCTTTCACTCATTGGCTTTTTTGTGAGACCCAAAGCTTTCTGATTAGACAAGAAGTTATGCAAGTGACTAGAGAGGGCTGCTGACTGAAGGGGGCCAACTGCCTTGGAAGGAGCTGTCTCCGAGTGATTGTTCAGACCTGGGAGGTGGTTAACGGGGCTTCCCATGAGAGCAAAGTGGAGGACAGGGACAGGGAAAGGTACGAGTTGTAAATGGTATTTCCTTTGAAGTCACCAGAATCTGAGTTAAAATCTTAGGCATGCAATCCCAGTTTTTTAAGCAATAACTCTGAGCAAGAAGGACCTGGAGAAAAGAGGAGGTTGAAGGAGACTTGAAAGCTAAGAATTATGACACAATTCAAATCACTGATGAGTGGTATATCTCACAATGAAAGGGCTGTCTGCTATTGTGAAACACTGGGACATAATGTGGCCAGTGCTTTATGTGTCAGAGGAAGCAGCATCTCTGTTCATTTCTTTTAAAGTGGAGACTATACAAGAGTACTTTATGTTTGAATTTTTATGTGCGCCATACAACCTAACTATGACATTAATGAACAGTAAACTGGCAGTTTTTAGTATAGTCTGTCCATTAGATGTTGTCTAAAAAATGTATCTCCTGTCCACTTGACATACCCTAGAGTCACCTGAGAGGATATCTTGATAGCTTCAGTTGAAGAATTGACTAGTCAAATTGGCCTGATTGTCTTGATTCAGAAGGACCTAGCCCACCTTAGGTAGCACCATTCACAGGTGGTAGAAAGTCCTGAGTGGTAGAAGGATACTAGCTGAGGATAAGCTGCACGCTAGCTTGCAAGCAGCAGCCTCCATGGTTCCTGATGTATGCATTTGGCTTTGAAGTGAGTTCCTTGAATTAACACTGTGTGGAATAGCAGCCAGGCTTTCCTTCAAGTCTCTGTCCTGACTGGTTTGAATGATGTACTGCGACCTGGAAATTTAAGCTAGATAAATATTTCCCTTCCTTAAGTCGTTTTTGGTGCTAGTGTTTGTCAGAGCAACTGGAACACCCCTGTTTTGAGATTCATCAGAAATAGTTTTATCGGTATAAATCTTGATTTCATCTGCTCAGAGAATGGTCCATGTTCTGCCTGCAGCTGGCCTATGCTGGGCATGAAGGAGGAGCCAAGAAAAGTTAATGGTGGCCATACACACATATGGTTTTGTAAGAGGAATCCACAGCTACAGGCTCTGACAACTAATTCATTCATTCCTCATCCCATGGAGACTCTGAGCACTTTACAACGCTCCAATGCTTGTTCACAGGGCTCCGAACCTGGGAATGTTCATGCTTTGTGACTGTGCATACCTAAGCAAGGCAAACCCAAATGGTTTTCTTTCCCCCTATTTTCTAAAACATTTTCTTTCATTTTCTTTATTCTTCTCTCTCATGCAATACATTCCTAACTACAACCTCCTCTCCCTCTCCTTCTCCTAACCCTCCCCACCTCTCCTTTCTTCCATATCCACTGTTTTTATGTTTTTCTTCAGAAAAGAGCAGGCCTCCCAGTGATATCAACTGAACACTACATAACAAGATTCAATAAGACTAGGTACAAACCCTCATATCAAGGCTAGACAAGGCAAGCAGTAGGAAGGAAATGGTTCTGTACTCAGACAAAAGAGTGAGACAGCCCTACTCCCACTGTTAGGAGTCCTGCAGCAGGGTGTCATCTGTCAGCACTTCTAAAGCTTTTTAAAAACGAACAGATTCTTCACTGAAATTTCAGAGTTTGAATCTTTGTTTCAGAGTATTGATATTAGGATCAAGCAAGATAAAAGATGAAGTTCTTCAAACTTTGCAGGAAAGTGGAACTCGGTGAGGCTAGCAGCACCTCTTCATTCCAGTCTGTCTTTCCTGAATGAGCTAAACAACTGCAGGAAGGCAGCTGGATGCAGACAACACCTTGGGTCTACATAAATTAGGCTGTGTCAGAGAAGCATGGGGCTTTTGCCTTATGGATAAGAACTTGTGACCTATTTTTTTCCTGGGAAGTTGTGAACAGCTATCCATTTACCCCAGACAGGGAAATGATGAAGACCAATATTGGTGGAAATATTAAGGCAACTCCACATAGTTAAAAGGGAGATTTATTTTGGGGGGTCACTTACAAGTAAAAGGATAGGTTACAGGGTCTGGGAGAGGTGAAGTGCAGTCCAGCAGTGTTCTCTGGAGAACTCTGCTCCATCTACCATCCAACATCCAGGCTTATCAGGAACCAAGAGGGCCAGCACATCTCATCCAAGTCTTAAGGGCTTCTGTCTCAGCCCTGCCTCAGGGGCAGGCCATAGGTAGGCGTGACAGTTACTGGGGGTAGTACTTCTAGGTCAACCTGGAACAGCTACCCACTACAGACCAAAGAGACAAGTCCATTCAAGTCTGAACCAGTGAGTTCATTAGTTACTTTCAAGTGTAGGGGACCAGCCTGCACACTTATTTACCCCAGGAACTCTTGAGGAATGAGGAATAAGAGAGTTAGTTAGAAATAGAGGGAGGGAAAAAACACAGGATAGACTCGGATGGGACTGAATCCTTATCCAAACAGGCCCAGAACTTTATTCCAAAGGTCTATTTATAATAATACCAAGGGGTAGAGCAAAAGACCTCCCCCTTGCTAGTTACAGTTACCTGGTACCCAGGCCTGTGGTCCAAACAACTTCTTATGCAGTCCTACTGGGTACAGCCACTAGGAAACCTAGTGGGCTCCAACATGCAGGACAATAGGTGACTCAAAGGCCCTGGTCACTGACAGGCCCAGCTCAGCATGAATGACGACTCATGACAGCTGCATTCTTACAGACACCCCATAGGCAGCTCCTCTTAGAGAGTCTCCTCTCCTCAGAAACTGTTGACTATTTATGTAACCTTAGGGGGAGGATATTGTGTCATGTACTTTTCTGAGCTTCATAAGTTCTGTAAGCATCAGGGGTTTTCTGAGCTTTATGTGTTTCCTCCCTCTCTCCTGGAAGAAAAGTTTCACTTTGGAGGAAACAGCTACACAGCAGAACTGGAACACTGTATCAGAGGGGACTGCAGCAAGGGTCAGAGCAGGAAACACCCAAGGAAAATGTAACTCTTAGCAGTGGGAAGGGCATGATAGAAAGTCAACATTGGCCATGTGCATGATCCCCATCTGTGGTGAGAAGGAGGCAGAAGGCAGTGGCAGTGCCTCTCTTCCCTGTGGCAAAGAACATGAAAGCACACCAGGACCAGGAAAAGGTGTTGAGAACACTTGACTTTTTGACACTTTCAGATTTAGAGTCCCTCAGAAATCAATCCTCATCCTCCATAGATGGATGAAATTAAAGATGAACACATGGAGAACTGGAAGGCCAATTAAAGCAGAGTGGACAAATGCACCGTCAAAAACTAGGAACACAAGAAGTGCTGTCTAGTAGCTCAAAATGAGTTCAGTGCAAGTGCTTTTGATTTAATTGGGAGTGAGTCTGTGGGTTAAGAAATCAATTAAGCTTTACATTGTTAAAGTTCAGAACAAAAACTGAAAGCGAGGGTTCTTAAAAAGTTCTATTATGGGGGTAAATATTCAGACATTTGGATGTATATGTAAATAAAAGAGGAACAGTTTCCAAGATGAAAGATCTGGGAAACAGAGAGAAAGGGACAGATTGAGACTGAGGAGTCAATGATGAGGAAAGATGGGTCCACATCTGTGCTTGGGATAAGAAGACCTCATCATTGCCCACCAGGAGAAAGACCCAGAGTGCTTTCCTCTCTTCAGTCTGCAATGCTTGGGTCTAGAAGGATCTAGAGTTATCTACTATAGCTCATATGAAGAAAGTACTACAGATCACAGCGAGACAACAGAAGGCCAGTGAAACCCTTATTCAGCAGAACTCAGCTGGAGGAACAAGCAGGTCAGCTCAGATCTCATGTCCCTTGAGGATATGCAAAGCAGAAGAGTTTCTAAGGAGAAATGAGAAACCAAGCTATGAGGCACGAAATGGAGTAGAAATTGAACAATGAACTATAGAATCAATGAACGCTATGCACTTATTTACATATAGCATTTGCAATGAGGAAAATTGATGACAAAAGGCACATTTTATGGAAGAAACAGACCAGCCAAAAACTAGTCTGCATTAAATAACCCAAAGTTTGCAGAAGAAACAAAGCAAAATTGTGAAATATATAAGAGGAATTTGGTAAGGATACAAATAGAGTTACTTCAATATACCTCTTTTTGAACTGTGGATACCTTGTCCAGAAAAATAAGTAATAAAATAAAAATGTGAATGCAATTAATATAGGGAGGCCTTTTGATGTCTTTTGAAGGAATATGCCTTACTCTGCATTAGCATAAATTATTAAAAATAATTGAATATGTACTTAGACACAGGATGTCTTGGAAACAACAAATTGTACAGACTACCTTTTCTGATCATACTACAACTGGTAAAGACATTGAATAAATTAATTATTACACATAAGGAACAAGTGGAATGAAGATAACTCCAAAACATTCAGTTCATAAAACTAAGAGTAGATTTCTAGGTGATTGCTGAAGCAAACAAGAAACCAGAAGGTTTCTGTGTGCTGCTTTGGAAGCAGTGAGAATTGCTGACAGAAGTAAAGCTGCATTCAGAGACAATGAGAGAATTTCATGTGTTAGCAATTTTTAGAAAGGAACTTATATCATTCTTCAGTCCATTCCTGTGATAAAGATCACGACCAGAAGTAATTTAGGGGAGAAAAGAATTTGTTTAGATTACACATCCTGAGACATAGTCCATTGAGGGAAGCAAAGACAGGAATTTAAGACAGGAACCTGGAGGAATTTTGTGCGAGGTACAAGACATGGTTCTAGTTTCTTTCTTTCCTTCTTCTCTTTTTTTACATGTATAACCAGCAACGTTTGTTGACAATGCAGCCTTATCTTCAGAGTACATTTTGGCCTCTTTGTCGAAAGTTAAGTGAATGTGGGACCATGGTCTTATGAATGGCCACCCTACCAACAGCAATCTATGGGTTTAATTCAATTCCCATCAAAAACCTCAATGTATTTCTTTGCAGGAATTAAAATAATACTGTTAAAATTCATATGGCACTCTAAAAGACCCAAGATAGACAAAAGATCATGAACAATGAAAAATGCTACTGGAGGCATCACCATCCCTAATTTCAAATTATACTACAGATCCATAGTAATATAAACCACATATTACTGGAAAAAAAAAACAGACACACTGATCAATGGAACTCAGTTGAGGACCCAGATATTTACAATTTTATTTAAGCTAAACTAGCCCATAGTATAGGATAGAAGTGTTCCCATTTTATTTAGAAAGATAGGATAATATTAACAGCAAAACTTGATAATGAAGCTATAGTCTAAAGAATGAACTATGCAGTGCATACAAAGTCAAATTTTAAATTGAATAGACTGTTAGTAAAGAGAATTCCATGATTTATCAAAAATTATAACAGCATAGCTAAATACTGCTAATGTTACATATTAAATATATATTTATATCAAAATCTGCTTCTACAAAAATACATTTATAATACCCAGTAGCCATTTTATTATAATTTTTAAAGTTATGGAAGAAATCAAATGCAATAAAAATCTGTTTTAAAAGAAATGAGAGACTAGAGAGATGTCTCAATGGTTAAGAGTCCTTCTTGTTCCTGCAGAGTTCAGTGCCCAGGACCCAAGTCTGGTGGCACACAACTGCCAGTGATCCCAGCTTCAGGGGACCAAATGCTCTTTTCTGGCCTCCTTGGGCACCTGTGTGCAAGTGTCTCACACACACACACACACACACACACACACACACACACACACACACACAAATAATACAAATCTTTTTTTGAAATAACAAATATCTTAAATATTGACATGCAAACATAACATTAACATTGCTAAAGTCAGGGCTATGGAAGAAGACCCATTCCTGCTATTTATTCCATATTAACTTCAAGATGTCAGAGAAGGAAGGGAGCCAGGTTTCTAGTGCATGCCATAAGAAGGAAAGGGTTTGTTAACTTCTTAGGGATTTGATGATTTAACACCATTTCTTCTGCTAAAATGTGATTGCATGTCTAGAGAGTCAAGAAACAAAACAGTAGAACAAATCTGTTAAGCTGGCAATAAACATGCCCTCGAACCCATCGATTGGCATTTGCGAGTGGGTGTGGCTGTTCTCTGAATGATGATGATTAAAAGCTATCTAATCTATCCCAGCAAACAATTTTGCTCTGAAAGACACAGGACTTACAGCCAAAGGTTAAGAAGTCTGATGTATCCCAGGCTGAAGAGCCAAATACTTCAATTTCACAGATGGAAAAGTAGAATAATATGGAAGTTTTAACTTTCCCCAAGATGAATACATGAAATAAATGCAATTGATATTAGAGCCACAAGTGTGATTTCAGGAAAAAGTTTATTAATATTAGTGCACTTTAATGTATATATGCAGTATACATAACACATATTTATATAACATGTCTAATTAAGATACTTGAATATGTACACTCAAACATGTAGATGTTTGTAAACACAAATATGCATGTGCAAATATGTATATGTGTGTAAATATGTATACATGTACATATAAACAATATACATAGATAAGTGTTCTACTTATATGTGAGTATTTGTAAAGATATGTGTACATGTATTCATATGTATTCACTACATATATGAAAAATGTATGAAAATAAAGTACAAAGACTTTCCTTCCAAATATTGAAACATGTATGTCAATCACTTAATTTTGATAATGGCACAGAAACAGAAAATATAGACAAGAATCAAAACTTAGTCTAAAAATAGACCATAGTTACACATAACCCATCATATATATAAAATTGCATTGCAATCATTTGGTCTAAATGGATGAATCAGTAAAGAAATTGCACTAGATATAGCTATTTTCCTTACTTTTCATTCCTTCCATCATGATCTTGTTAGATTAAATTATTTATCAGTGACTAAGAAAACTTTGACAAATTGTATCTGAGGGAATATTCTCATGAAAATCATCTCCAACTACATCATCTAGTTTGCTCCCCAGTCAAATCTGTCCCCAAGGACAAATGCACCCAGAGAGGAAAGGTAGCTTGTTTGTGATTTTACTTAGTTCTACCAGCTCTTCTGAGTTACTAGGTGTTGGTTGTCTTTGCTGTGAATTCCGTTTTCTTGTTTGTTTGTTTTTCCAATTGGAAACAGTGGTTTTCTAGGAATACGTTCTTTGGTCTCTTCTTACACCCTGATACCTGGGCAGGATTTTTAAGTGGTCTAAAGCAGGTTCCTGCTTCATTCTTTGTATAGATGCTAAGGTTTCACCATTTATCAAAAGGCTTGCTAAACTAGCTGCCTGATTGTTGTAGGTGATATGAAGGCTGTGGGTGGGCCCTGGGTTTTTCTAACTTTGAATTAGTGTGTTCAGGGACTGGGGATTGCCCTGACCCTCTGTAGGGCAGTGAGACCTTGGTTCTATTATTTTCCACTCATCTGCCTTTGGGTAAATAACTTTGTGTCTAAACTTCTCCACTTCTTCAACTGCAAAAGTATGCTACAGATTTTTGTTTGTATTATTTTTAACGTGAGAAGTAAATTACCATGGTGCTTGGCCTACATATAACAGCATTTCCTAAATGCTTAGTCAGATTTGCTACCTCAGCGCGCACACACACACACACACACACACACACACACACACACACACACACACTCTGGCTCTCTGTGTCAGTTTTCCAGTTACTAGTTTGTCACTGTACTAGAATACCTTGATGGAATCAACTTAGGGGAGGACAGGTTTACTTCAGCTTACAGTTCCACAGAGAGTAGAGTCCATCGGGAAGAGAAAACATGGCAGCAGGTGGCAGGAGGCCTTTGTGACAGCCAGGAAGCAGAGGAAGCGAACAGCAAGTGTGGTCAGGCTGTAAAACCTCAGAGCCCAGCCCAGTGCCACTCTTCATCCAGTAAGGCTTTCTTTCCTAAAGATGACAGAACCCTCACAAACAGCACCAGAAGCTGGGTGTCAAAAGCATGAGCCTGTGGGGGACATTTCATATTAAGATTATAAAAGTACTCATTGCCATGTAACAAGCTGACTAAAACTTAGTGGCTTAGAATTAAAAAAAAAAAACATTTGCTGTGATCATGATCCATAAATTAATTGGGGTCTGCTGGGTGTGGCCACACTGGTGTCACTCTGTCAAATACAACTGACGTTCGGGCTGGCCTTTGGCAGATCAAGAAGGCTCAGCTGTCTGAGTTCTCACTTGTCATATGTGTGAGAGGAACAGCCAGAAGTCTACACCAGCTTATTCATTAGCCTTGTCTGTGCAGCTCTGAGGCCTGCTCCTACCAGCAGAAAAATCAGAATTCTAAGGTGGAAGCTCAGAATTCAAACAGTAAGTGCTCCATGAGACCAACTTTAGCACTAAACCATTTTAAAAGATTGTTTATTGTTACAGTTATTTATAGTCTGTGTGTGCTAGAGAGAGAGAGAGAGAGAGAGAGAGAGAGAGAGAGAGAGAGAGAGAGCGCCATGGCATGCAGGTGGTGGTCAGAGAACAACTTCCAGAATTTGGTTCCCTCCTTCCACCATGTGAGTCTCAGTGATTGACCCTGAGTCCTTAAGCCTGATGGCAAACATCTCTACTACTGAGACATCTTGTAGATCCCAAGCCTTCTTATAAGAGTCCCACACTCAGCATCCTAAAATTCCACATGTTTTGGCATCTCAGAACTAGCTCACACTTACTGTAGCTATCTTCAAAATCATAGTATCCAGAAGTCTCCACTCATGGGTAGACCACAGGAGAAAGAATAGCCATGAACAACCAATCTTTCCCATACAGAGTCTGGGTTGATGGAATAAGTCATCTTTCCTGGCTAAGAGAATCTCCAGTTTTCAAGGCTCCATTTTCCCACAGCAGAACAGAATTTCTGCTTTCAGACTTGGGGGTTATCCATAGTTCATTTTTCAGATTTTAATTGTTTGATATACAGAAATTACTCCCCTTATTTTTTGGCTGTCTGTTATTTATATTCATTCTGTGCTTAGGAAGCACCACCACTCCATTCCACTGTTGACAATGCATAAGAAATTGGTCTCTGCCCTAAGGAATTTATTTCAGAGCAATTCAAGCTGGTTAAATCAGCGTCAGGCTCTCAACTTTGAACAGACAGCTGTGGAGAGGAGATAAGCTTTGAAGATGCACCAGGAGTGGCATTATAGAGGGGATGAAGGTGGGAAAGACTGCAGGTAATCAAGAGAGGGATGGATTATACACACTTGCAAAGGGAAAGGTAGGGAGGAAAAAACCAACACTTGAGGTAAAGGGGAGGTCAGGCCAGCTCAACTTCACCCTCTGAATTTTCAGATGTTCTAGGGATTTAGACATCAGCTGGATTTCTTATCTGGCAGGCATACCTCTTGAAGTTTATCTGGCTTTCCATCATATATGTGCTTTGTGCTGATGGTACTGAGCAGTTTCCCATGAGTGTGGTGAATTTCTCTTAGCCCCTGCAGGCATGCTGTGGATAAGACTGATACCTTTGTGATTTTCCAACTTGGGTCACAGGCTGAACGAGTAACACCCAAATGGTTGGAATTTGAGGGTTCCCATGGCACCTTTACCTTTAAAATAAACTTTCACAACTAAACTCACTCTTACTTGGTAATCATAAATTACCATGAAAGTTGCTCTGTGTTATTACAAATGAGGATGGCAAGGAAAAGTGTGATACCTCCCAGATAGTGCCTCACCAGGCAGACATATGCTGAGTGATTTGATGGAAGGTCTGGGCAGGTGTGAAACCCCTCTTGCTGCTGTGGACTGTCCTGTGCTGCAATAGCCGATCTCACCCCTCTTCTCTATAGCCTCTCTATAGTAGGCTGCTGTTCATGTCCCCCCATGACCGTCTCTCCCCACTTCCCTGTGGTTAGGAGAGGCAGTGCTCTACCCCTCCTCTTCTACAGCAACTTTGGCTGTGTCAGGGTGGAGAGGTTATTGCCCTGCTGTCCCTCAAACACTACGCTCAGTTTCCTGATGATCATTTGTAGACATCAAAGACCTTGATGAGTTGATAGTACGGAGATCATCCTTGACCCTGTATAAGGCGTGACTCAGCTGAAAGCTTTTGAGAGCAAAAAGGCGGATTTCTTGGGAAGAAGGCACTCTACCCTGGACAAATACTCTACCCCTATGTGTTCCTGGATCCTTGAGGCTTTCAGGGTATGAACTTAAATCAGGGACTCATCAGTGGTATGAGCTATGCCTTGCAATATTTCCCTCCTTATAGTTCCATTGCTTATGTTTCTCTCACTGATCCTTGATGGACTGACCCATGGTCCCACCTCTGTGTTCACATGTGACACTAAGGGTGCTCTCCCAGTTCTTATTCCCTCTTTGCAAGATCTTTCCTTCTATAGCCACAGCCAAGGCACATGTGTGGACCTGAGCCTTAGCTTGGACAGCAGGCAACTTTGTAGCTTTTTCTGTAGGCAGTAAGGTATGAAGCAATGCAAACATACAAGCATACAGAAAACCCAGACATGGTGAAGGTTGTTTCTTTCTAGTAGATCTGTTTTAAAGGACCCTGCAATATTTCCTTCTTCCATTGTTTCTGTTCTACTTTTATCCTAGCTGCTGTGTTCTTTTGATCAACTTTTATATTGCTTTTCTGCAAGAAAATAAAAATGACTGCCATATCACTTTTGTTACTTGCAACAACAAAGACATATGTGTACACTTGCTGAGGGGCAGAAATCAAAATCAGACCCCATTCAAAACCCATCTTTTAGAGTATGTACAAATAGAATACCCTGGAATTCCCTATGCTCCTGTGTGCTTACTCATTGGCATCAAGACCCAGGGTAGGAGTCTGTCATAATGTCACCATTTTCTGACTGGAACAGTGTATTGCACCATGGATCATCAAGTTCAGATTGGCCTATGTGTTGAACAAGGCATATGTGGAAGTCCAAATGAATGAGGAAGGCAAAATGAAACTGTGATACAATTGCTGATAAAAACAATGTACCACAACATGAAACAAAATATGACATGTGTCCAAGGTGAATCCTAATAGAAGATGAGAATAGGGATGCAGGAAGGCTGTGGAACAGTGAGAAGAGGCCAGCAAAAGGAGAGGTGGTTTTCTTAGACTGCTATGGTGAATAGCCGTGCTCAACCCAGAGTGGGAAGGATTAGGCTCCCAGAGAAATCCATATTCAATTCCCTTCTGGTGAGATACATTGCCTTACATAGTGTGAAGGAATACATTTCAGACAGATTGAGGGTGCTAATCAGATACAACCAGGGATTATACAGGTGGCCTCAAAAGAGCCAAATGAATCTTCCTAAGAGGAAGAGAGAGGCTCAAAAGAAAACAATATCCAAGGGATGAAATTTGAGGAGGTCTACCAGCCATTGCTGCTGTTAAAATGGAAGGAGATGGTATGCACAGAAATACTAGGAAAATAAGTTTTTTCATGAAGTCTACCAAAGGAAGAAGTCACCTAAGTTCTCATCTGTAGAAATGCAACAGAATTTTAATTTATATTGTGTTAAACCTATAAAGCATGTGGGCAGTTCACGGCAGCTACAGAAAATTATTCATTCCTTTAACTTAGGACTACAGAGGAAACAGTAAATAAGCCTGTCTGTTAGAGTAGGAATTGGTGGAAAGAAACCAGATAATTTCCCCAATTCCTTGAAAACAGGGTGACCATTGGTAACACATTCAGCCTTTCTGAAAATGCATGCTCTTTAACACACAGCCTCATGCCACCTTTACCACATTGTACCTGTAAACTTTCACACCTCTAAATAAACTCAGTATCTCTTAGCAGTTATTTTCCCCCAATATTATTTGCTTACTCTCAAATAACCACTATTCTGCCTCCCACTGTTATAGATTTGATTATTTAGACATCTCATGCAAGTTGCTTGCCTCACTCGGGATAATGTCTCCGAAGTCTATTCATGTTGAAGCATGTATTACTGTTCTGTTCTTTTTTATTGCCAATAACGTTTTTATGCTGTGGATATAACACATTTTATTTCTTCAATTTTTGTAAAAATGTATGTTTTCATTACGCTAGTAGTGAACTTATCGTAGCTCTATTTTACACCTTGATGCATTGCCATTTGATATCTTTTAAAGATTCTGTAACAGTTTACATTCTGGCCAGCAGTATATAAAAATAGAGGTTTCCATTCCTACCACATAGTTGCAGACATTTATTACCTACGTTTTCACATCTGTTCTGTTGAGTGTGAAGTGGCATCTCATTATTGTTTTGATTTTCATTTAATTGATGGATAATGACATTGATTATTTTTTCTGTGCCTGATAGCTATTTATCTTCTTTGGAGACATATCTATTCACACTTTTGACCATTTAAAAATATATTTAAGTTTTATTAATTATTTGATTATTACATTATGGTGAAAAGCTTTTATTGCTGCTGGATAAGTTCTAATTGTATATTTAAATCTCAAGCTTTTTCTTGAATATCTTTCATTTTTGGCTGTTGTAGCAGGTGCTGTGGACTGTGAGCCTGAAGCAGCAGCTGTTTATTTTTCACAGTTCCTTAGGTGGGAAGTGCAGGGTCAAGGTGCTGGTAGATGCCTTTCTGGAGGGTATCCTTTTTCTGGGCTGGAGAGAGATGCCTTCCTGCTGTGAACTCATATAAATCTGTTTCCTGTCACTTCCCATTAGGGCACCAAACCTGTTCAGACCTAATTACTTTCCCAGAGCCCCATCTCCATCACATTGGATTAAAGATCCAAACACAGCATTTTCTTTATTTTTATTTTTATGTCATTATTTTTATGTTTTTGAAATTAAGATACAATTACATATTAAGGCATACCAATTTGTAGCTATCTTTCTTCAGATGTGAAATTATGGTCAAGTACAATCATGTTATAGAATATTAATGTCCTTTTTAAGTGTCTCTACCATTCAAAGCTTGCCATTTCACATTTTTATTTCATGATTTTTTGGAAGTTATTTCTTTTTACTTTCTTTTTCTTTTGAAAATAGATTCTTCTCTCATCGTGATCACAGTTTCCTCTCCCTCCACTCCCCCAACACACCCTACCTACCCTCCCCCCTATCCATTCCCCCATCTTCCTTCAGAAAAGATGCAAAACAAATGCCCGAGAAACTTCTAAACTTCTAAAGAAATGTTCACCATCCTTAGCCATCAGGGGAATACAAACTAAAACAACTGAGATTTTATCCTACCCCAGGCCCAATGGCCAAGATCAATAAAACAAATGACAGCACATGCTAGTAAGGATGTGGAGCCATGTGAACAATTAATCATTGTTAGCTGGAGTGCAAACTGGCACAGCCACTGTGGAATCAGTGTGGTGGTTCATCATGATCTGGCAACAGTTCTACCTCAAGATCCATATACTTGTGTGATTCTTTTAAGATAATTTTTGAATGTATTTATTATTTGGTGTGGGGTGCACCAAAAGTAGAACATAAAATTCTTCATAGTGTAGACTTCAGTTTCAGTCATGATAAGTAACTTATCTTTCATTCCTAATTTACCCATTTGGGTCTTCTCCCTTCTTGTGAATCTCCTTAAAGATTGACAAAGGTTTTTTACTTCTTTGAAATTTGATTTTCCACTTCATATTCTCCCTCCAGAGCCTCCCTTGCCCCTCATCTAAAGTTGATAACCTCTCTTTCTTTATTATTGTTTTACACACACACACACACACACACACACACACACACACACACACACACACACACGGACACAATGTGTTGAATTCCTTTTGTTGTTTGTGTGTATATGGTTTCACGGCAGTTTTATTGGTCTTTCAAGGAATGATCTTTTGGTTTTATTGGTTTTCTGTTTCTGTTGATTTAATTCTGTTCCAATCTTCATCACCCCCTCCCTCCACTATTTATCCCCACCTTCTTCTGCTAAGATAGGTCTCTCTTGTTCAAATTGGCTTAACCTGGACATGGACCATTTTTCCTGGAAAGAAATTAAAGCTAGTGATTTGAGTTTATTATATGTACATGTATATACATGTATGCTTGTATGTATATATATATATATATACTTTATTTATATGGAGTTATATATAAATTCTATATAAGTTTTATATGTATTTACATAGCAATTACATATGTATTTGAGTTCTTTATGTATGTATTTACAAGTGTGTCTCACCCTCTGAGAGTCCTTGGCAGTTTCACATCCCTTGAGAGTCATCTGTATTTGTGGATGTTGAATGAGTTCCATGAATGTCTGAGTCATGATTAATTTATTTATAGTATATGCATTTTTGCTTGACATTCTGCTGGTTCTCCACAGTCTTGGAAGTGGGATAATAAGACTGCCAATGATTATTTTTCAGTTCTGTATTGCTCTTTTAGAATCTCTCAGTTTTGTAATGATTTCTCAGTTATATAGAAGACACGTTAGGTGCCCATCTATTTATGACTGTTGAGTATTCATCAAATTGGGATTTTTGTCATTACTGTTCTTTCTTATCTCAATCTTTCTGCATCTTGAGCTTTTGGTATAGTTACTTCAGTCTTCGTGGCTGTGGCTTGCATGGGCTTCTCTCCTTTAGCTTTTATCCTATTTGTGTCTTGGAATCTAAATCATACCTCCTGTATTGATTGTGTGTAGTGGACTCTTCTCATTTCCTCTTTTTTTCCCATTGTAATGAGGAAACTGCATTTAAAGTAAATCAATAGGAAAGATCAGCACACAGGTCAAGAGAACAGTGGACCACCTGAATGAAGATACTCAAGGATGGATCTTGTTTTCTTAACCAATTAGAAAGCTTATTCTTATTGACCTAAGTAAGTCATGTCAATGTTGTGATTCATGCTGTTAGGTTTACACCTGCTGTTTTTCCTTTCTCCTTCAAATGTCTTATACATTATGTGGTTCTCTAGTCTCTTATATATCCTTTTGGAGTCAGATGTACTACCATTGCACCATGAGATTGCTATATCCTTCTTTCGAGTTTACTGTTTTATAACATTTCATTTCCCATTAATAAATCTCTAATTACACTTTTTGACTTATTTTCATTGCGGTTATACTTCATTTTATAATGGAGGTTAACTATTTATTTTTTAAGATTGATGTAAATGTTGTTCCGTTTAAATATAGAAACTGCTACCATATAGCTCTGTTCTTCACTCTTGCTGTTCTACTAAAATATGATGATATATTGCTATTTTCATTATACAGT
>CABHPR010141589.1:5531-25669 GCA_902168415.1 Peromyscus melanophrys
TCTATCTATCTATCTATCTATCTATCTATCTATCTATCTATCTATCTGAGCTGAAGAGACCTACAAACAATGCGCCAGTAGAAATTTCTATACCTTAAAATTATTTTCCTTTCATTTTTGAGATTATAATATAATTGCATCATTTCTCCCTTCCCTTTCCTCCCTCCAAACCCTCCCATACACCCTTCTTGCTTTCTTTCAGGTTCATGGTCTCTTTTTTCATTAATCGTTGTGACATGCATATATGTATGTACATATTTAGGCAGTCATTGTGCTGGCTAGTTTTATGCCAACTTGACAAGCTATAGTCATCTGGGAGGAAGAAACCTCAATTGAGAAAATGCTTTTGTAAGTCTAGCCTGTAGGCAAGTCTGTAGTGTATTTTCTTAGTTAGTGATTGATGGGGGAGGGCCCAGCCCATTGCAGGTGATGCCACCTCTGGGCTGGTGGTCCTGAGTGCTATAGGAAGGCTGAGCAAGCCATAAGGACCAAGGTAGTAAGCAGCACTCCTCTATGGCCTCTGCATTAGCTCCTGTCTCCAGTATCCACCTGGTTCGAGTTCCTACCTTGGCTTCACTCAGTGGAATATGATTCAGATTGTGTGAGCCAAATAAACCCTTTCCTCCACAAGTTGCTTTTGGTCATGGTGCTCCATCACAGCAGTATTAACCCTAACTAAGGCAGTCATGTTGGTGAGACTTTATGGATGCAGCTTCTGACTTTACTAGGAAATACAGCCTTTACCAAATTCCCCGATCCTCTGATTCATAGAATCTTTCTGCTCCCTCTTCTAAATAATCCCCGGGCCTTACTTGCAGGGGTTGGGTTGTAGATGTATTAGTTGGGATTGCACTTTACAGCTTTGCATTTTGATTGGTTATGGCTTTCTGAAATGGTCTCCCTCTGTTGCAAAGAGAAGTTTCCTTGAGGAGGGGGTGAGGACTCCACTTGTCTTTAGAATGTAGCTGTGGATTATGCTGGCTTAGTGAAGTGGTAGTTATAGTCATGATCCTCCAAGATCCATGAGTTCCCTAGCCCTGAGTAGTTAGCTAGGTTTTCCAGTACCAGGCATGGTTTCCCTTTTGTTGAGTGAGTCTCAGGTCCAATTAGAGAGTTATTAGTTATACCAATGTATCCGTGCTACTACTCTACCCTTCCAGTTACTGTACCAGTCTGGTCACTGTGGTTCATATGCATTGTTTCGAGTTTGGACTATTGGTTGCTTCCATCCTTTGGAGTTTTGTGTGGCACCTTCCAGTACCATGAAAGCTAACCCTGAGAGGAGGCTTTTAGGTCAGTTCTACCTCATGGGCCTCTGAGTCCCATGTATAAAGTATGTGATATCCTCAACATTCATCTTCCACCTGTTGAGGGCAAATAGGTCAATACCAATACTCTGTAATATTGTGGAAATGTTTGGACAACCCAGATCAACAACTGAAAAGCAGGCTTCTCGTGTTTGGTATTGAGGCTTTTGTTAAGTGGTCTTTGGCTCTTGGATCTGGGCATTGTCAGAAAATTTCATTTAAACTATGTATCCATATTTATACACAGAATTATGTGTATCATAAGTTTTTATTTAGATTAAAGGTTAATAGTACGATTCCTTAGGACTTTTTCAGACATTCTTACTGTTATTTTACCCTCCCCTTCCTTCTGTTGTATTTGCCTCCCTCCTCCTCCTCCTTTGAGAATGCATACAAGGTATTGTGATCATACTCACCCTCGTTTCTCCTCCAACTCCTCTCAGATCCACCCCACCTCTGTAATAGCCCCTTCATGCCCATTTGTTATTTCTTTCTTTTGAGATTATAATATAATTACATCTTTTATCCCTCCCCCTTCCTCCCTGCAAACCCTCCTATGTACCTCTCCTTGCTCTCTTTCAAACCCAGGGCCTCTTTTTTCATTCATTGTTGTTATATGTAGACATGTATATGTATAACTAATCCATTAAGTCCCATTTGTGTTGCTGAGTTCTTTTTTATTATTATTCCATTGGTCTGTGTCCATTTAGTATTCTTTTTTACTGGTGCCATACTGTTTAAATTGCTATAGGTTTGTAATATATTTTAAAATAAAGAAATTTGATGTCTTCAGCTTTGTTCTTTTCCAAAGTTACTTAAGTTAGTAGGTGATTTTTATTGTTCTTTATTAACTCTAAAACAACTTTTTCTATTTGTACTAAATCTGTAGACACCTTTGGTTAATACGATTTTAATAATATTTAGTCTTTTATTCACAAGTTTGTGTCTCCCTTAATTTCTTTCAGCAATGTAATTTTTAACACATACATTTTCTTTCTCCTGTACCAACTTATTTCCAAGTATCCTAAAATCAAACACAATAACGCACTGAAAGGTTCATATACCCTTAACTGAAAAATATACCTGGCATGCCAAGAAGAAAAGACCCTTTGAGCATTATTAGAAAGAGTTCACTATGTCAGAAAAGAAACTTTTATTTGTGGGAGAAATTGAGAGCTGTGCCTTTGAAATCTATTGAATGTCTTTGCACGTCTATTTCTTTTTCTTTTCTTTTTTTTTTTTTTTTGGTTTTTCGAGACAGGGTTTCTCTGTGTAGCTTTGCACCTTTCCTGGAGCTCACTTGGTAGCCCAGGCTGGCCTCGAACTCACAGAGATCCACCTGCCTCTGCCTCCTGAGTGTTGGGATTAAAGGCATGTGCCACCAACGCCCGGCCGCACATCTATTTCTATCTTGACAAGAGTATTGCATCCTTTACAGTAAAAGTATTAGTATCACAGTAAAAAGTATTAGTTGGTTTTAAACAAGGGAGGGGTCTAATCGGATTGACTTGTCTCTTATGTTGTTGTTTGTATGTTTTTGGAGACAGTCTCAGCCATAGCTGAAACTGTGCTTGAACTCTTGAGCCTCCTGCCTCACCTCTCCTGAATGCAGGGATTAAAAGTGTTCAATACTGTGCTTGGCTCAGGCTTAGTTTTAAGAGAATCCAGCTCAGTTGGGACTATATACTGTACTAAGAATGTGCACTTTGATGCTCTGGCGGGAGTGTAAACTAAGAAGCTATTGTAGGTAAAACAATGGATGTGTATAGAAGGCTCCAATTAGAAAGGAGGCAGTAGAGAGGAGACACTCTAAAGAGTGGGTACCACTTGGGTACATATGTGATAAACAGGAGAATTTTCATTTGCACTGTTGATGTGAGTGCATAGTTGGGTGGTGATGATATGTGCTGGGTTCTTCTTACCTCTGTCACTAGCTGATGTGTTAGCATCCCTGGTCAGCTATTCATATCTAAGTTTCATCTACAAACATACACATCCTCTGGACTTCTGTTGTTCATCTTTCTACTTCTAGTACCTTGGCTCTGGAACTCTTAGTGTGTGAATACCCAATTTCTCAGAACCTCTAACTTCTTAAACATTTCACAATAACTCAATTTGACTGCTCTCTGATAGTACTGCTTCCCCATAAGATATCAGGTAGGTGACTTAGTTCTTTTGGACCTGGAAACCAGCATAGCATCTTTTTGCCTCTTTAACTCTTCCATCAGCCTTCATCATCACTGTCAAGCCATTGCTATTTAACCTTGTTTCAGTACTCCTTGTCTAGACACCCAGGAGTCACCCTATCCGGGCACATCACCCTAGTCACCCTAGTCACCTTTTGCAGATGTCTCCTCACAGCTCTCCGGATATTTATCCACTCTTGAAGACTTTGGATGAGGGTTCTGGGTCCCCTTCTCTCACCCACTTCCTGTCCAGTTCCAGCACGGTGTCCTTTCTAAATTTTGTTCTTCCAGTTTCTTAACCTCTGCTTGAAATTTCTCTTTCTGCATTTTACCACCCATCTATTCTCACAGTGACACACTTGACTTGTTTTTAAATAAATATATTTCAACCTCCCAAACAACAAATTTAGATTCTTTTTCTGTCCAGCCCCAGAGGCCCACCCTTCCAGTTGACTTGCTCAGGTAACAAACTGCTAGAGAGTCAACTCCGTCTTGACCTGACTCCACATCATTCTTCCACTACAGGTACATTAACCTTTTCACTCTGCCCCAGCATACTGATTGATAGCTATATTCTTACTCTTGGAGCTCACTCTCTCAGCCCATTGCCTGGTGGTTAAGTTTTCCTTGTAAACCTCAACCCTAGATGAACTCAATTCCATTCCATGTCTTCTTTGTATCTGCCTACTTGTGTGGGAGAGCGCAATGAGAAAAAACCAATTCACACAGTGGGCCTTGCTATCTTAATGTTAAGCTTCAGGTAAGATTTTTATCAGGTAGGCTCTGTATTAGCAACTTCCCTCATTGCTGTTACCAAACACCTACAAGAAGCATATTCAAGAAGAAAAGAGTAGTTTTGCTCACAGTGTGATGTGGAAGGCATGGAGCTATGGCAGTGGCAGCATGGAGCTGAGAGTCTTCACATTTCTGTGGGTGAGGAAGCAGAGATGTGGGTGCAGCAGCCCTCAGCTGGCTTTCTAATTTTACCCTTTATGTTTGATCTGGCATAAAGCCCAAGGGAAGGTGCTACCCGAATTCGGGGAAGACTCTTCCCCTTTAGTTAATCTTATCAGGAAGCTACATATCCTAAGGTGTGGCTCACTAATACCCTAGATATTCCCTAATCCATTCAAATTTGTGAACAAAACTAACCATCTCAAGCTTCCAATATTCCCAGATCATCCAACATTCTTTCTCCTATGTTGTTTTTCTTCTTTATAAATTAAATATTACAAACGTCATTATCTATCTTTAACTCCTTGACTTTTTTTTCTGCCTAATTTGCTTCTCTGATGCTGTGATAGTACAGTGGCCAAAACCACTTGAGGAGGAAAGGAATTATCTCATTTTACTGATTACAGTCTCTCACCAAGGAAAGACAAGGCATGAAGCTGGAGGCAGGAGCTGAAGAAGAAACCATTGAGGAATACAGCTTACTAGTTTACTCTGCAAGGCTTGATCAGCCTGATTTAAATAACCAAGAACCACCTGCCCAGGGGTCACATGGCCTATCATGAATTGGGCCCTCCCACATCAATTATGAATCAAAGAAATGCCCCCACAGACTTACCCACAGGCCAATGTGATGGAGAACTCAATTGAGGTCCCCTCTTCCCAGGTGACTCTAATTTGTATCAAGTTGACCAAAATTAATCAGCACAGATACCAGAACTGAAAATTCTAGTCTAAACTGAAAAATGAACTACAGAATAATTCTATTTTGCTACAAATTTTAACTTATTTATTTTTGCACTATTTTATATTTGAGTACAACTGAGGAATTAACCTTTACAATTAAGTGTACAAATCTTGTACTTCTTTAAATAAATTTAGTCTTAGGCATTTTCTTGTTTTGAATGCCCCTTTAATAAAAATTGTTTCTAGCTCAGCTTGGTGGCCCAAGCCTTTAATCCCAGCACTCAAGAGACAGAGGTCCACAGATTTCTGTGAGCTCAAGGACAGCCTGGCCTTCATAGTGAGTTCCAGGACAGCCAGGGCTACATAGAGAGACCCTGTCTCAAAAAAAAAAACAAAACAAAACAAACAGCAGCAACAACAAAAGAATCGCTTTTTTTTTTTTTTAATTTCATTTTCAAATTGATCAGAACTTGTGATGAGGCAGGGGTGAGGGGGTGAGAGAAGAGGAAGAAGTGAGAGGAGAGCAGGGGGACTGAGAAGAGATCAGGGGACGTGAGAGAGCAGCCAATGTGCTACTGCAAGTATATGAATCATTTGTGTCTGACTCAGCAGAAGATCTCCTGAAGGAATGAACAACGCGGCTCTCCTAACTTCAACAGTTCTCACTCCACAAATCATCCAAAGCAATCAAGTGAAAGGTTGCTTTGCTTTGGACTCCTATGTTACTCAGCTGGAGTTTGTAACTCAATGTATAGTTCTCCATGTATAGTTCTGGATTCTCTTACCTTCTTTACTTCACTGACTTTGGAAATAACCACCTCCAGGTTTTAATAGGTAATGGGCAGTACCTGGTGATGAAAAGCAGTGATTGAAATGCTACATATCGTCAATGCTAATTTTCTTGATTAAGTACTCTACCTCCTGCCCCACTAGGAAGAAATTTTAATGAACTTTTTCAATGTTCACTAAATGTTAGGTCCTTGGTTTCTGGTGATGTGCTGAGATGGTGACCTTGTTCTTTTCTCGTTAACTGAAAAGCTGAGTAGGTGAAGGTCAGATGCAGCACACTGCTTTCATCTGAGAAGACAATGAACAGGTAGATTATCTCAGCCAGCTAAGAAGTTTTACAAGCACGGAGCAAAAACAATTGCTTTCTTTTACTGCAAATTTCAAAAGGAGCGAGGAACTGCACTGGATTAACAATTACAAACGAATGTATCTTCTCATAATGGCAGAAGGCTCAAC
Organism: Peromyscus melanophrys; assembly: GCA_902168415.1. Taxonomy (NCBI): domain Eukaryota; kingdom Metazoa; phylum Chordata; class Mammalia; order Rodentia; family Cricetidae; genus Peromyscus; species Peromyscus melanophrys. The sequence goes on from CABHPR010141589.1 coordinate 11,908, forward strand.
TGCCATATAAAAAGACCCTACACTAATTTAGAAAGGGGATGGACTCGCCAGCCCCTACTTTACAAGCTCATCCCAGCAGAATGGCCTTTTCTCTATCATGTCTTTCTCTCTTGCTAGCCCTCTTCTATTTTCATTCTCTGACTCCTCTTTCAGAATGCTCGCTGTACCCTTTTGGTCCTGTCTTCCTTGTTCATGGATCTGAGTTTAAAGAGCACAAGTCCTTTATTCTTACCAAGGACTAGAAGATCTCCATTCTCCCAGATGACTGATTCAAGGAAGCCCCTCAGACTGAGTTTGAAGAAAACCGAGAGTATAAAGGATATTGAAAAGCAGAGCATTTTTCTGAGCTTTGGAAACAAAGCTTCCAGGGAAGGGCTGCTGCTGGGCTCTTTCCTATAGCTTCCCATCCGTTGATCTTACCATTCATACCTCTTCTCAAAGAGAAAGAAAAGAGGAAGCCTGGGAGTGTACTTGAAAGGGGATTTTTTTTCCCACTGATTTTAAAGGAGCAAGCACCTATGAAAATGAGAGAGAAGGAGCAAACCTTAGAGAGACAGTGCCGTGGTCTCTGGCTCCAGGTGGTGGGCTCCTGAGCTCAGACCACATAAAGAGATTTCTCCTTCACTCTCATCTGAAAACAAAATGGTGTGCAAGAGGAGATGGGCCATTGGTGAAGCAGGAGGCTCCCCATCAGGAAGTAGGAACACTGTCTAGGATATTAACAGAATGAAGGAAAAAAATGATCCTCACAACTGATGTAGAAAAAGCATTTGATGAAATCCAGCAACTTACATGATAAAAAACACTCAACAAACTAGAAACAGAAGAGAAATTTTCCAGCCAGATCAAGGGAACTTGCAACCCCCACAGCTAACATTTCACACAGTGGCAAAGGACTGAACACTTTCTACCAGCAGTGGAGAAAAAAGAAGGATGCTGGCTGCCATCACTTTTATTTAACGTTGTGTTGTGACATTCTACCCATGGTAATTAGGGAAGGAGAACAGATAAAGGGCAACAACTTGGAAAGGAAGAAGCAAAATCCAATGATCTAGTATCACTGACAATGTACAGTTAAGACAATTTGACATTTTTCTTTTGTCCTTGGGGGGTTGATTTGCGGGAATGAGTTGAGATTTAAAGGGAGTAGAGGGGGTGTCTTTGAATTTATCAAAGGTTTGAGATACCAGATAAGCATGCCAAAATCAGTAAAATTCTTATGCACTTGCTCCCTCATGAAATTTATCTAGAAAACACTTCTTACTTTGATTATGTGCCTTCGCTGATGTCTCTGCCCTCTTATGAAAGTAAATAATGACAGAAAAGCTGGCAATTAACTGTGGTTCCAAAATTATGCTCCATAGGAAAACCTAACTGGTAGTCTTAAGTGATAAATTAGGAGCTGGAGACGTTTAAATGCAACTCTTAAGTTTTCAGGATGGGCAGATATAGGCTCATAAAGAGGAGCAAACTTGAATTCTTTCAGAACCTGCCACCTCCAGCACGTTGCTTATGGATATTGATCATTGGAGCTAAAGGCCCTTGAGACCCAGCAGATAAGGAAGGATTCTCTGAACTGCCTCTGTAGACTTACAGGCAGGTCATTAAATTCACAATCAGAAAGATGCATAACCTGAACCAGGAAGAGAAGAACATTTGTAGCACCAGGGAGGGGAGTCTCAGCTGGGCCTGCACAAACAAATGTATAAAACACTTACCTATCAGTAGTCCTTCCCAAGTTCATTTTAATAAGCACTCCACAGTTTACTGTGCCTAACACAAGCTTTGCTTGTTCAACCTTCAGAATTCAGTGTGTGTGTGTGTGTGTGTGTGTGTGTGTGTGCATGTGTGCATGTGTGCATGTGTGCCTGCATGCATGTACATGTGTGCATACGTGTATTAAAAAGAATGGCTTTTCCTTTCCCTTTAGGACTACTCATATATGCTACAAAAATTACACGACTCTATATGGGTTTCTTTTTCTGCCAATATTTCTTCTTCAGTTTACTTCTAAGGACCCAAGTGTGGACGTTTTCCCTCCTCTATACTGCCCTAGTTTGAGAGATTGGTTATACGGTGTTGGCGCTGCTTGCAAATTCACTATTAACATGTAGGGAAAATTCCAAACAAAAATGAAATGTCCATATGTAAGTATAGGAGAATTCACTGCTTTCTTAATATGTTAAAAGACAAGACACACTGATGGTGGTATAATTAAATCTATAACAAATACTCAGTTTTCCCAAGTTGCAAAAAATCTAATTTGGGGGGATGAAAGAAATCTGATCAGTTACATGTTTTTGGATGCTCCCTTCAAACTGATATTACTCCTATTTAGTGGGAGTTTAGGTTTTAATCACTATTTTTTTGTATTTTTCTATTAGAATACATAATTGAACTATTGTTAGTTAAAAGTGGCTAATTTATTTTTATTTTGTTTTATTTATAACATAAAGAACAACCTTTTCTTTTTATTTCTATTGTTTAATTTTTTTGATTAGTATACAAAATAGTGGCTTTCATAGTGGCATTTTCCATACATGTGTCTCACTGTACTCTGAAGGACAGCTCTTTAGGAAAGACCACATTCCAGGTCTGTTATGATTGCTGCGTTTTCTAATGTCAAGCTTATTTTGTATTTGGAATGTTAGACAGAGTGATGGGTTTCATAAAGATAATTTCTTTCATGTATATTATATATTTTAAATATTTTTTTGTTTTTGAAAATTTCACATGAGTACTGTATTTACATCATTTCTACATCTCCTTCTCTACCTTCCAACACCTCTCATGTCCCCCTCACGCCCTTTCAAGTGTATGACCCCCGCTATAATTACTATTATGGAATAATACACGCACCCTATTGAGCCTCTTTAGTGTTCCTTATCTACATGTGTGTAGGGCTGCCCACTTGGGATTGGATCACTTATCAAGGGGCTCATCCCTGGAGATTCCCCATCTCTCAGTACCCATTAGTTGCCTATAGCTCTTCATCTAAAGGTGGGAACTTGTGAAATTTCCATTATCAATCTTGCGATGTTAACTGATATTGTCATTATGCAGCTCTTGTTCAGGCAACCATATCATTGAGATTTCGTGGGTACAACATCCCCACCATGTCTCAAAGACACTACCATCAGGCTTCTGGTTGTCCTGCCCTTATAATCTTTCTATGCCCTTTTCTGCTATGCTCACCAAGCCTTAGGTATAGGCATTGCATTGTAGATATGTGAATTGGGCCTGGGAACTTCATGGTTACTTAGTCTCTACATTTTGACTGGTTGTGGATTTCTGTAATGGTCTCCATCTGCTGCAAAAATGAAGTTTCTTTGATGAAGAGTAAGATACTAACCTGTGGGTAAAAGGATAAGTGTTTAGAATACAGTTAGAAATGGGTTCACCACAAGATAATAGTGACACTGTTGCACCTCTGGAGATATCTTATTGGCTGGTCATTGGTATGTTTCACAAGCTTTATAACTAGGTAGTACTATTGATTTTTTTTTTGTCAACTTGCACAGCACATTCCAATACTATGAGAGCTATTCTCTAGACAGAAGGCTTCCAGGTCAGTTCCAGTTTGATTGCTCCAAGTCCTGTGTCCAAAGCATGTGGTGTAGGGCTTACATTCAAGTACTGAAAGGCAACTCAGGGCAATAGTAATAGTCTATATTGTTTGGGAGTCTCTTGGACCCCCTAACCAACAACTGGAAGGGAGCTTTCCCATACTTGGCACTGCGGTTTCTGTTAGTTAGGCTGTGTCTCTTGGAAGAGATTATTATCACCCTATGTGGCATAATTCCATTTAAGCTATATACACGCACATGTACACACACACAAGATTATAAAACAATGTGTCTTCTATGCCTTTTCTGAACATCTTTAGTGTTATTTATCTCTCCTTCCTCCCTCTCCCTTTATATTCCTCCACTCCCCCTCCCTAATTAACCTTCCCATTTTTTCCTTTTCCTCTTCATAGGTCTTGTGTTATCCACATCTCTATAACACTTTCTTTCCCCAACCCCATCTCCATGTTTCCTTTTTAATTTCCTAGTTTCTGTGGTTGTTCCAGGTTATATACTCAAATCTAAAGAGTTGGAGTTGGGATCTACAAATAAGAGATAGAACATGTGGTATTTGTCTTTTTGATTCTGGGTATCTCACAGTATATTTTCTAGTTCTGTCCATTTGCCTGCAAGTTTCATGATTTCATTCCTCTTTATAGCTGAATGGAACTCCATTGTATATATCTACTAAGCATATTATATATTTTTACCATATTCAATTCTATCCCCTCTCATTCCTACTCTAGAACCCTTCCCCCTTTCAGGAGTTTCCTTTCCTTTCCAGTGTCCTTTTCTTTTTCATATATAATGTATATTATTTATATGTTGTTTATGTATCCGTATACAATCTTGGATCTACAAATGCAAGAAAACATGATTTTGTGGTATTTGACTTCCTATTCTATTTGACTTAAGATAATGATCAGTTGGAAGAATTTTCCAGTAAACTTTATAATTTTATACATTTTATCACTGAATAAAATACCATTGTGGCGTGTATGTGTGTATGTACCTGTAGGGGCCAGGAATTGGTGTGGAATGTCTTACCCTAACTCTCGTCACTTAATTTTTCTGGACATGTTCTGCACCTGAACTCAGAGTTCACAGCTTTATCAATTCCAGATAACCCTCGCTCCAGGGATCTTCCGAGATCTGTTTCCCCAGAGCTAAGATTAGAGGTGTGTGCCACCATGACCAGCTTTTGACATGGATGCTAGAGATCTGAGATCAGGCCGTCATGTTTGTGTGGCAAGCATTTTACTGACTCAGCTATCTCCCCAGATCATCAATGCACTTTTAATTTTTAGTTGATGAAAATGACAAGCGATATTGAACATTTTTTCATGTTTATTGGCCATTTGTCTTTCATCTTTTGATAAATGTTTGTTCATTTCTTTATTCCATTCATTCATTGGGCTGTTTGCCTTATTATTCAGTTTTTTTCCAGTTCTTTATGTATTTTAGAAATAGGTCAAACAATTGCTATTATAAGTAGAGATGGAGCCGGGCATTGGTGGCGCACGCCTTTAATCCCAGCACTCAGGAGTCAGAGGCAGGTGGATCTCTGTGAGTTCAAGGCCAGCCTGGGCTACCAAGTGAGCTCCAGGAAAGGCGCAAAGCTACAAAAAAAAACCCTGTCTCGAAAAAACAAAAAAAAAAAAAAAAAAAAAAAAAAAAGTAGAGATGTTCTACGGTACCTACGTGCTATAGAAAGTACTGCTGGCAAGTTTTCCATGGCATGCCTTGGACCCTAGCACCTTAACTCTGCACTTTTTATGGGGAACTAATGAGTCTCAGTTTATGGCTCAGACAAAAGTCCCCCATGTGGAACATTGTGTGTTTCTGACTTAGGATTATTCCCTTTGACTAAAGGTATTTCATATTTCAGGATACCCCTGACCTTTTCTGTAGATTACCAGGATGTACCCATGCAGAAAGTGACCTATATCTTTAAACACATTAAATTGTCTTTTAAAAATGGCTTTGTATTTCTGCTTGCTCTATTCAAATGCCCATAGAGGCCAAAAGAAGGTCTCAGGTCCCCTAGAACTGAGTTACAGACAGTTACAAGCCACCGTGTGAGTTCTGGGAATGGAATCCTGGTTCTCAGCAAGAGCAGCAAGGGCTCATAACTGCTAAGCCATCTCTCCAGCCCCCTGTTCGTGCTTCTCAAGCTTCTGTTTCCCATTTGGTATCTTCCCTTCTCTTTGCTGACATGTATCTTTCCAGGGATGTTTATCCCATTCTCTCTTTCTCACTCTCTGTCCTCCGTAAGCTATCTGTTAGTGTCGATTTTCTAAGCTTGTCTACGGCCAACCATGGTTTCAACCCTCTGGTGTTGCACTCTGTACTCAGTGGAGATCACTCCCCCATTGAACCTTCTGGAACGTAACACTGAACTCACTCCCGTTTTCTACAGTTTCTGTTCCCTCTTCACTATTGAAACGAGTGTTTTTCTATCATCACCTTCCTCATAGGACAGCCGTTTTCAACCGTTGCATGATTCATCCTTCAGCAACTCTGGTAGTTATTAGGCGGCTGTCATGTGCTAGCTCCCAAGTCCATGCTTGTTTTCAGTATAGTCACGGCCGCATTGTTTACTCACCCATTCGATTTTTCTCTAACTACCTCTGGTCCTCCAGCTCTACTCACACAGTGTCACATGATTCTAGTTCTGTAGCTCTGATGTGCACTACTAGAGAGACCGGCCCTCTTATCACATTTGCTTCCACGGAGCTTAGAAATCACAGCTCCGGTTTTCTTAAAGGGGAACAGCATTGTGCAAAGCTCCAGGAAACAGTCCCTTCCTCTGTAGGGAAGTAGCACAGACAGGGTAGGGATGAAGCTCCAAGGTTGTAGAAAGTGGCCACAGATGGTCTGGAAGAACATCGCAGGGATACACATTTTATTCTGACTGGGAGGGACCATCAGGATTTTAAGGGGGAGAATCACATGGTCTGATTGCCACGTTTTCTGGAAAAGTGTAAAAGATTTGTGAAAGATTATAAAGCGAACATTGTCTAGTCCAGGATTCTCTCCTTCCCGTTTCCTCTTTCTTCTCTTTCCCCATCTCCCTCCTTCTTTCCCTTCTCCCAACTCTCTCTCTCTTTGTCATTTAAAGTCTGTCATGCTCTGTGGCCCAGGGTGTCCTGGACTCTCAATCTTCCTGCATCAGCCTCCTGAGGGTTAGGTGTGTGCCACTACGCCTGGCTTTCGCCATTCTCTTAACTCTGGCATTCATATAAGACTTGGTGCTGAGGTAAATTTAGAGAGAAACTCATCTGGGGAGCCTTTGGAGGAATCTTGTTAAAGCTTAGCCAGGCCACTCTTGTGTTGTTTGAAGTCCTGTCTCAATTCTGCCAATCAACTCTTTTGGTTTTCCTAAATGTGAAATGAGGGGTTTTTTTTATCCCCCCCCCCATACACAATGCTTTTCAACACTATAATCTGTCTGTGTAGCAGTTTTCCAGAGTTGCCATATATACTACAGGTCCAACAGGCTAACCCTGACACTTGAAAATAAGGAGTTCTGGAGGCTGGAAGTCCAATCAGATGTTGTCAGGCATGCTTTCTCTGAGGCCTCTGCCCTGCCATAGAGATGGCTGTCTTCTCCATGTGTCTGTAATCTCTATGTATGTGTTTATAACCTAATGTTTCCGTATGGGGGACATCAGCTATAGAGGATGAGTTACGGCTCATCTTAACCATTTCTTTAAAGACTCTATCTCCAAGTAGTCTTATTTGGAGGTACTGAGAATTAGAAGTGTGAGTTTCAGTGGGGTGCAATTCAAGTCACAACGACCTGTAATCCATATTTTCTTACCTACAACATTCTTACTATGGTTCTAATCTATAAGAAAAATGAGGGGCAGGGGAGAAACCACATTTCCTCACTTTCAGAGCAACTTTCTAGAATGTACCTGGAGGGAGGAGCATGATGTGTCCTGAGATCCTCACTTGAATATCTTTTCCTTTGTGCTTCTTCCTCGTATCAAATTCTTGCCTCACCTCCACCTCTAGTTCACTGCTGCTCCTCATACAGAACTCCAAGGAGATGCCTCAGAGACACGGGCCAAGCATGTTCCACCCTTCCCCATGAAACCACCACAGAACACATGGAGACATGGCATGCCTGTGGAAGAGATGAGGCTGACGCCAATGAGCTCTCCTATAGCAGATGAGAATGAGTACAGTGTGCTTTCAGTGAAATACCAAGAGTTCAGAATTTTCTTATTTGGAAACCCTGGTATGCAACTGTGGTATGGCTCTGAGTTCCCAATAGAGTTTCTAGCTCCTTACGTCTCCATAGGGGAGAACTGTTACCCGAAGCCCTATACTCCAGCCTCATTGCAGATAGTTCTTATGGTTTCCTGCTGAGCCTACCTTGGGGTTTGTTCTATGCAGTAGCCTTCAAAGGCTTTTCAAATACTGACTGTGGCAATTGTGTAATACGATTTTCCCTGGGCATCTAGAAGATCAATTTTAGCTAAACTTGCCTCAGAGATAGAGTTAATGGTATGTAATTTTATAGGGAAAATCTCAATATAAGCTTCACAGCCATTTTGTTAATTTAATTATGATAGTGTGATCATTATAATAATTTCAATAATTACAGTATTTTGGTGGTTACATAAATGGTAAATTCTCGTGTATCTTTTGTAGATCTAGATAAACCATAATTCCACTCAGTAAGAAGCCTCATCCTTTTTTATTGTAATTTTTGCAGTCAGTGGAATTTAAGGTATTTATCTGAAGAGGAAATTGAAACAGTATCTTGAGAAGAATTTTACTTTCTTGTTTTTGATTCTGTAATTTACACTGTTATAACATTTCTGGTTACATCTCAAGACAAATAGCAAAGTCATTTATACGTTATGGTATATATTATTTTTCAAACACAATACTAAACCCATTATAAATGTCACCTGATTTAATAATCATATGAATCAATGATTGAAATTTATTACCCTTACTTTATAGATAGGGAAACTGAGGCTTTGATAGATAAAATACCTTTTGTAGAGCCACAGAGCACATAAGCAAAAGGAATGCAAACCGAGCAGGGCAAATCATGTCGGTTAGAATTCTTTAGGATGTGATGGTACCCAGTGGGAGAAGCTGGCCACTGCGCTTCTGTCATCCCGAAGGCTGAGCCAACAAACTGCCAGGTAGATCAAGGTAAGAGATGTAGTTAGACAGGCAGCGGACATTGTAAAAAGCAACAAAAAGTAATGCCCCGATCCCCAGTGTGCGGACAGCACTGCAGAGCAGGTGAGCTGTGGAAAACATCCCAGCGGAGCAGACTTGCCAACCTTCGTCCATGAGTATGAATAGAGAATGTGCTTTGCTGCCTGGTATTGGCATACACACAGGTAGAAAATGGCCAGATGGCACGTCAGTAGCAGGTACTGGACAACAGATAGCTGGACTGTAGTCACTCTGGATCCTAAGGAGCTGGAGCACATGGCAGATTAAAAAAGAGGGAGCAAACCAGAGCCCAAGTTACCACTGCTTAGAGCCAGAATGCAGAGAAAACAGGGCACCCTCAAGAGTGACTTTCTAGAGCCATCAGAAATGCCTTCTAAGGCTCCCTTGCCTAAGGTAGGCTTGCCCTCCAACCCAGGCAGAAGGTGAGCCTACACATAGGATTGCGTGAAGGAGGAGGCCCTCAGAAGTAGAACATCTGATAATCTAAAACATGAGCAAAGATAAATGCAAGACTGAATAAAAGGCTTTTTCAAAACATTTGATGTGCAATGAGATGAATAGTCTTTTGAAAACATGTCAGATGGCTAATAACTGAATAGTCAGGGCTTCATGACCTCAAGAGAAAATTTAGTGTCTACCCTGAGATTTGTGTTTGCATTTGGGAGAACCAGGAAAGGATTAGAAGTAAGATTTTTATCTTCCGTTCCAAGGACGTTGTGACCATGTGCCTCCCTTGCTTTGTGAATGTATTTGGAATCTAAATCTAATCACATGCAGACTTGATGATGGGTTTTCTAAACATTCAGAATGGGGTGGATGAAAAAAGCCCTTAGATGATTAAATCTGTATGAAAAAAGAACAACAAAGGCACCACAGGCTGTGGCTCTCTGCACCTGTTAGCAATTCAGGATGTGCAAGAAGGGGGCAGAGAGGGAAAGAGCACACTGAAATCACACAGCTCAGTAGAAGTTAGACAGCCTGAACAGCACAGAAGCCATTTCAACCATATGCGCAGATGTTGAAAGCATCTCTAATAAGTTACAAAACATGGGACCACCATCTCTTTATACCAAACCGAGTCATCGCTTCCATTTTTTTTTCTGCTGACAGAATCATTTCTGTGATTACCATGCTCAGAAGAACTAAGGAAGGCATTGCGCATTATTCATATTTGTGTGTGCTCGTTTTCCAATGTGCAGCCAAACATCCTGCTGAAGAATTTTGCATTGTGCAATTACAACCAACCTTCGAGTGCTGTTTAATTTTAATGTAAACATCCCGGAGTTGGGATAGTGGTTGTTTATAATGGCTGTTGAACAGTACAGGAAAAAAAGAATTGATAAATAAATTTATAATGCCTCCAAAAGGGGGCTTTATAACTCTTAAGAGAGTTACACTTACACATCCTAAGACACACTCTTTCCTGGAAGGCAAATGTATTAGTGTGGGGACAATCTGTGTTGCCTTTCTGAAAGAAATATGACTGCTAGTTGATTGGCTTTCTGGAGGCTATGCTGAAAACTCATAAGCTGTGAGTAGATAGAGGAAATAATTTTGGTTTTCTAGAACCATATTTACTTGGGGAGATATTTTAGAAGCACACCATGTTAGTGGATTTTATCTTCCTTTGCCTAGTTAACTGAGGCTGCCCCACCTTCACTCTGTAACATGCCCATTCCTCTGTATAGGTTTGCAAGGAAAAAGAAAAGACTATTTCTCTCAAGGATGTTGTAAGCATAGGAGACACGGGGCATAGGAGAGACTTGCAGATCTTGGACACCCACAACTGTTAAAATTTTTTATCACTAGTATGTAGATTTGAAAAATATTAAGAAGATATTGGGGTAGAAAATCAGAAGCTCTGCACATGACAGCCCTCTGCAATCCAGAGCACATCTCTTTTCAGTGGGACTCTACATTTGAACAGTCTCTGTTTTTCATTCTCTGAATCTGATGTGTACACTGTCACACCCCTGCCCCCCCCTCCCCATCCCTAGTTTGTCCTTCACACTAAGGCATCTACCAAGGTACCTCGTCTGCTCTTTTCTCATGGTTTTAGGATTTAAAAGTTTTGACCTTGAGATTTCTTTGGAAAGCAGACTCTGTTTTTTTTCAATAATTAAAGAAAATTTTAATTAAACTCTGTTTAAAAGAGGGGTGTCAGAAATAACACCCTACGGTTCATTTTGAAAGGAACCTTGAGCAAGCTACAGATGAACCCCAAACACTACATGCCTGCTAATACCTGCTAGTGTATCTATCCATTTCCCAAATTCTTCTAAGCCATCCCCTCATCCAACCTAGAAGTTTAGAGTAGAAACTTACAGCCATGATTGCTTGCAGGTTCATGTATCTGATAAGTTTTAAAATAAATAGTATATAAAAGGTAAAGGCAAATCTACACATAGTTTGTGTTGTGAAAAAGACATGCAAAAGTGACAGAGGGAAAGATATGACCCAGGAGACGCCAAAGATTGTGCCCTCCTGATTTAAAAAAAAAAAAAAAAAAAAAAAAAAAAAAAAACCGAAGGGAAATTCATGAAGGTTATAAAGATTGTTTGGGTCTCAGGGTTAGGAAGAGTGTCCTATGCCTCAATCAGCCTGCCTGCCATTCCAGGCTGATGCCCAGCTTTGCAAAGCTGTGCAATACATCGCCTTAATGTCACTACTCTCAGTCTTCAATTTCCTGATTATGAAATGAGGATCATTGTTGATCTCAGGGGACCAAAAACATACTTCTACTACCATACCACATACTTTCTTGTTAATGATACTAAAAATGTGATTAAAACTTTAAATATTTAAAAAGTTTTATTCTTTGGTAATTCCATACGTGGATACACTGTATTATCCTACTCATATACCCTACCCCCAAACTTTTAGAAAGTAACTGAAAAATACATTGTTAAAAGTTAAAAAAATAAAAAAAAGGCCAGAGTAGACTGATGTCTTCATTCAGGTACATTCACTGAATCTCTTGGTACAGGACACGACAGGACCAACCACACTGTCAATGGCCACCGTATGTATAATGAGTTGTGCGTAGCATTGAAATATTGGGAACAAATACCCAGGCTCCTCTAATTTGCTTCTAAAAGGCATCTCTTATTGACGAGGTAGCACACTGTACATTTTACAAAGTCAACATAAAATGTGTAAATAACTAAAAACACATTTTGAGCTTGAAATGTCCACTTAATACAAGATAGAAGTAATTTAACAACAGCTTTCAGGGACGAGACAAGTTTGAGCAATCATTTAAGTGAATGGGAAATAATAACCAGAGTGATTACATGAACTGCCTTGAGCAATAGCCAAGAAAGTTTGATCCTAGGTGCTTCTCGGAAGGCCCAAGGTACCAGCACCCGGGTCTCCTCTAATCTGCCTACATATATCTGCGAGGTAGTGGGAGTTGGAGAAATCAATTCTACAAAGCCTGTAGAACTCTTCATTGGTAAGAGCAACTTCTAAGAAAGTGAAACATGTTGTCTGTGTTAGATCTTTTGTCACTGTGCCAAATACCTGAAAGGATTATTTTCAAAGGAGAAAGGATTTATTTTTCTCATGACTTCAGTTTTGGTCCACGCTAGGCTAGCTCCATTATTTGTGGGTGATGTCAAGGCAGACCATTCTAGCTGAGAGGACATGGAGATGAGCAGTTCATCTCTGGCATTTGGGAAGCAAGAAGTAGTACAGGAAGGTGCCTGAGTCAAAATTTGTCTTTCCTGGACATGTCCCCATCCACCTGTGTCTCCATTTAGTCCATGTGTCTTGTTTTCTCACACTTCCCAATAATGCATCATATTATGCACCCATCAGTGGATTAATCCTTCTATGAGGTTGTAGCTCTCATGATCCAATCACCTGTCAGTGATAGGATCCATCAGCTTGGGATGAAGCCAACCTTCATGAAGCTGGGCTCTCAGTGTGACTGATATTATAGTGATTTCTTGGAGGGATCTATAGACATCAGCAACTCTTCTCAAAGGAACACACTTGGAACCCTGATGGATCCATTCAGCACTTGTATAGACAGATTAAGATAAAGTCAACAGACAATATAAAAGCCAAACAATGTCAATATCAAGCCATAAATAATTTGAGAGAGAGATAATATTGCAGTTCTAGTTAGGGGGATGGTTTGGGACAAGGCACTCTTAGAGACATCCCGTTTGTTGTGAAAATTAAGCTGAATGTTACTTCGTTGGATGGAAGAATTTTGAGGACATTTACAGGACTTTTGCTCATTAATTTCTATTTCTTCTGAGAGTTAATTTTTTAGCTTGTCTATCGACTTAAAAAATTGTTTTGAGCATGGAATTCCTCGCTATTCACTTTCATCTCATTACTATGTTTTCAAGTTCATCTCCAGGCACAAATTCTACTTGACATATTGTCTGATTATCCAGTGCTTCCCATGAAATAGCAATTAGAGAGAAAAGAAAGCTTAACATTTAGCATTCAGCATTGTCACAGGCAAAGTTAGCAATCGCCACAGATACTACTCATTTGGTTGCCCAATATGTTAGATCTTTGCAGCTCCACTTCCAAGATTATATTTTGTACTCTAAAACTTTCAACATTTTCCCTTTCCATTTTTCTCATTGCTGTGCTATTTAGGCAAGATAAAAGTACTATTAAAACCTTTCTAATACTTGGCCCTGGAAATGGAAGGTAATCTTCATTGTCATCTTGACTGGGTTTGAAACTAAGTGTTGTATCTCTTAGCATGTCTGTGAGAATGTTTCCAGAGAAGTTAATTGAGGAAGGTAGACCCACCCTGAAGTGTGGTGACCTCATCTCGTGTGCCGGAATTCTTGACAGAATAAAAAAGGAGAAAGTAAACAGCCCCAGTATTCGTCTCTCTCTGCTTCACATTCTGGCTGTGGCAGGAGGACCTCAGGGTAGCTAGAGTGGTTCTTTTGCCCAGGTCTTCCCTGCCATGATGGTCCATACCTTCAAATTAAGGCAAAACAAACCCTGCCTTT